>JAYMFT010021662.1:0-16392 GCA_038088735.1 Panulirus argus
ATATATTTCATCCTATATCAAGGTCAGAAAAGGTTTTCGGTATAAACTGTAATGAAAAAAGAAACGCTCCTGAGCCTAGCCATCCACAAACACGCGGAATGAAACAGTGAAGAAGACTGAAACTGAAGAAATGGGCAGGACAAGAAGGATACTGAAGTATTTCAGATGGTCCGGTATAAACTCAGGTGTATATTGAAGCGTTAAAGATAGCCAGATGTAAACTGGAACACTGATGAAAGCCACATGTATACTGGAACACTGAAGAACATCAGATGTTTCTCTAAACAAGAAAGAAAGAGCGAGGTAACCTCTCGACATCATCTAAAGCATTACCAACTGCTTCCCTCTGGCGGGTGAGACATGTCTTACAGCGTCTATTTTCACTTCCCTTCCCCGAGAACGCGGACGATACGGTTCGTTTCGTCATTTCTTTTTCGCCGAATTTATTGCTCATTGAACCGCAATTATAACTACAGTTTTGTCTTGATCATATCAGTAATCGTTGGCAGTTCGCTGTGTAAATTACGTGTTAGGGTAGATTAATGGCCTTGTGGAATTTCAGATATGACGTCCTGGCTTAGAAATTTGGGTCAAGGATAATTTTAACTGCACAAATCCATCCTTGGTAATAGCTAACATGACCCAAACCCTACCATAGAATACATGGTGTGCTTACACTGTTTCTACACTGAACATGCAGTCTGATGCACTCAGAACATTTCAGCCTAGAATAGAAATAACTCGAAGAAAGACAGAGAGAGATGCTTCATCATGGTGCAAAACGTTTCGCTAATATTCCTGTTCTCCTCTGCAGCCAACGTGCAATGTTTCTTGACACCGGTGTGACGGGGAACGGAGCTCTGATTAAACTCTATTCATTGACCGGAGACAGACAACCTGACAAACAATTTCAAAATCATAAAATCCAGTCATGACCAAAGGAAGCTAACGACCGCGTCGGTCCTGATGATGAAGAGAATCTCCGCCTGCTTTGGTTAGGCAGGTGGACTCAACGTTACTCTCACCCTTTACAGCAAAGACAGCAGCTCTCCATCGAGGACAAACGGAGAGTGCAAAACATTCCCAGTAGGTATTACGAACAATCCCTCGCCCAGCTCGCTGATTTTTCGTTCGCACTATTCAGGAGTAGACCCACCCTTCGTTTTACTCATCATTCAGCCATGGCGATGGGGACATCTCCAGACGTCGTGGATATCGTGAAGCTGAAATCTTTTCTCCTAAAGACGAGAAAACTTCCCCAAAATATTGCAAATACGATTTCATTTTTTGTTCATTGTTGTGAGCTTTTGAAACAGAATGTACTCAGGAGAACTGGTTTTCAATCTCCCTCTGAAGGGATTATCCGAATGCAAATTGCCTGGTAGTGAAACGCACCATGTCATATTGTGCGTTCGCGAAATCTCCCTTGAAGCAGTGACCAGTGGTTAATTGTCCAGTGGGGAGTTCAGCCCATTGGGGGAGAGAGAGAGAGAGAGAGAGAGAGAGAGAGAGATTTGAGGAAGCGGAGGAGGGTCAATGTCTCGCATCTTCGACCTTAAAATCTCCAATTTTGTATAAATGGCGGCAGAAGAGCAGTCCAGCTTCCCCTTGACGACGCTTTACAGCTATTGTCGTTTCTGGTTTCTAACTTCTTATATTTTCTTATATTTGTTTTTCCTTTATGTCTCTCTTTCGCTCTCCCTCATGACTCGTGTTGGCACACCTGCCTCAACACTTCCAACTTTTTCCGTGACACCCTGACAGCCTCATTTCTTACGAGGGGTGAAGCGGACAGCCCACTTCGTGTGTGTGTGTGTGTGTGTGCGAGAGAGAGGGAGTCGAACCAACGTGCCCGATCCCATGACTAATGCCTTGAGTGTTGCTGCTAAACCAATGGGGTATGTGTGGGGTGTGTGTGTGTGTGTGTGTGTGTGTGTGTGAAAAGGATTGGATGGTTGCCCACAACCTGCTCTCGTCTGCATCACCTGTTTATCATCAGTACTCGGAGAATGGAATACTATTTTATTATTATTATTATTATTATTATTATTATTATCATTAATATTATTATTATCATTATTACTATTACAAATATTATCATCATTTTATTGTAATAATATTATTGTCACTTATTACAATTCACTTTTGACACCGCAGTGAAAATATATGAAATCCCCCCCCCCTTCCGGTCCTGTTAAAATATGATAAAGCCTTGGCTAATCCCACGACCAATGCTTAGATTAATAATCATAGTTTGATGCCATCTATATGGTAATGAAAGGATAGTTTTGATGTTAATGGGACTTTGTGCATATATAACGAAAGGGTTCTGTGTTGTCCGAAACATTTGATGTTAGAGAAAGTTTGAGAGAGACTGAATATTTAAGACAAGAAAAGGAACTACTTAAATTGTTTACTTATATCATGAGACTCATATGATTGTAAGTGTTAAGTAGCAAAGCGAACGGAACTAAATTTTCAGGTTCATTCTTTGTATGTTCCTGAGGAGAAAGGAAAGTTGGAAGCAAGTGGAAGATGCAAGTGACTGGAGAGAAAGGAGGGAAGAACTGGCACCGGGGAGTGGAGGGTCTGGCAGGGCAGGTGGAAGAGGGGGGAAGGGAGAGCCGGGAAGGGATAAGGAAGGGATGCCGTGAAGATGGAGCTCTGGGAAGAGAGTGTTGGAGGGGATAAGTTGATAGTGGGAGAGGTAGAGAAGAAACTCTTGGAAGAAAGAAAAAATGTAATTAAAGCTGTTGGGAAGACAGGAGGAGGAGGAGGAGGAGAGAAGAGTGGAGGGGACCGCAGACGATAGTGGGAAGGACAGATGACAGAAGACCCGATGGTTCGTTCATGACAAGGTTGTTATCTGCTGGAGGACAGGGCCAGGGAAGGAGGCTGGCAGGGGCCATCCCTCGCCTGATTCCAGTTGGGAAGCGAGGAAGACGAGGAGGTGACACGGGAGGCAAAGGTGTGGGAGGGCGAGGGGGAGGAGGCTGTGGCGGTACCTGACGGAGGTAAGGTCGGCAGGAGGTCATCTCTCACCTGGGCTGAGCTGTTCTTATCCTTCACAGATCCTTCGTGATTCATGACCGCCTCTTCCCTCCCACCTTTTCCTACCAGTAGCCACTCCGGATCTCTCGCTCTTTCAGACCAGACATATTCCAATTGTGCATCTTCGTGTGGGCATTTCACCTCTTCCTTCGGGCCACTTTCCCATGGCTTACAGTCTCTGTATAATCTTTCTCTGAAGCGAAATTGATAATCATCACTTTTTTGTCTTTTCATATTTCTTTAAAGATCATGTGCTCAACAGCGTGGTAAGTTGCCATAATATAAACACTGCTGATATATCTGGATTTTGATGATAATAGTGACGATGATGGTGGGGATGACCTGGCGATAATAATGACGTTGTTGATGATGATGGCATTAATAACGAAGATGATGACGACAAAAATGATGATAGTGATGAGGATAATGGTGGTGTGGTGGTGGTGGTGATGATGATGGCGACATGTCAAGAAGAAGAAGTAAGAGCGGAGGAACCTTAGCAGGTGTTCCATCCATCAGGGCCGCGCGCCTCGTACATACTGATCAAGCCTTCCGTCTGCCACCTGCCTCACCCTCCACCTCAGCACCAGATGTCAGCAACAGACGTCAGCAACAGACGCCAGAAGCAGACATCAGCAACAAACGGTGGGACATGACTGAGTTCAATGCAGATGGCATGTGGGACTGAAATTCCTACTGGCAACGTTTTTCTCGGTATCTCTTTTTTTTTTCTACCAGGTGGAGCGATCTATCAAGTGTCAGCGGGCATAACTCCTGCTCTGGCAGGTATGAACAAGTAATTAACCGCCCAACGGGAGTCCCTCGTCACCACGACCACTGCTGCTGCGCGCTCCTCGACGCGAACGTTCGCTCTGCAGCCACCCTACTCCTCCCGCCCTTGGGGTCTTCCACTCTCATCCTTCAAACCATTACACCGCTGCTCTCACTTCTGTCTCCTCTTTATATTTCAAAGCTCTCCTCAACTTTTTGGTTTTCGTGGTAAAATGTCTGCCTCTGATCTGCCCTGCATGATACATCTGTGATCCTTCTGTCTCGGGGATTCCTGTGAATCTTTCTCGTTGTCCACGACATCCCCGAAGCATTTGACAGAGTACGACAAAAGTCCTTTGCCTACTGAACGTCCTTCCTTTAGCTTTCCTGCTTTCTGTTCTCCATTGTATAGTTCCCAGTCGCGTCATCGTGGTATAATTTCACAGAGTGACTCCTGCTCCACATCCTGTTTGCAACTGCATCCTGCTGGGTTCTGTCCTATCGCTTACGTTATTCTTTTACCTCTCTTCATCTATCCTTTTCCTTCCACCGTGATGTTGCCTTTCAGTCTCTGTCTTACTGGTATCATTCTGGCCACTACTCGTGTGAACTGTCTGAGTGCGTCAAGGGTCTTAATCTCTGGATCCGCGGTGTGAGACTAATTGCTTCAGCTACACGAGGATGAGCCGTTACGTTGCCTCCTTTCCTCGTACAGTGAAGCTGTGGAATTCGCTTTATTCTCTCGCCTTTGTCTCTCTTCCCACAGCCTCTCTACTTCCAAGAGTCAGTTCTACAAACATCTGGGGACTTATGTAACCATCCCATCTATATTTTTTACCTAATATGCGTATGATTTTACCTTTTCAACCGACATGACTTTGAATGGGGGGTGGTTTTGTTGTGTCGGGGAGAGAGAGAGAGAGAGAGAGAGAGAGAGAGAGAGAGAGAGAGAGAGAGAGAGAGAAATTCTACCATTTCCACTCAGCTTTAATACCCTATAACAGGCACACTACATTTCCCATTTCAGATTATGAGCTTTCCGAATGAGCTAACAGCTGGAAAATATACCCCACCTGAAGCTCCAATAATATAAACATCACTATGGAAAACCCAACTACATCCTCAATAACACTGGCATTCCACTACCCTGTAAACTGGAGCGGGCCAAGCGCCGGGAACTTACCTACCTTCCTTCCTTCCTACCTACCTACCTACCTGCCTGCCTGCCTACTTACCTATCCTCTTATCTACCTACCAACCTACTTACAAGATACGGGATGCATCTACAACGGCTAACCTTCTTACAACCGGTACTTACGGGTAAATACGTTTACAAAATCTATAACGTTGATGCATTACGAGAATTGTTATTACTAACAACATCGGCCACACCTGACAACCCAATCACATAACGCACCGCCATGATTAATACAGGTGCTATAACCACAACCTTCTCCACCACACCGTGGACGTCGAGACAACAACCAACAGTACGCACGGCCACAAAAACAATTACGACCATCACTATCGTTATTCCTGCTACCATGTACTAATATGACCACTGCAATATCTCCTCCCTCACGATCACTACCACAAACACCACTTACAAACACCGCAACCAGAACCACCGAATGCGATAGTCATCAAAAATGACAAACTTTCAGTCACCACCTCAACCACAAATGACAAGAATGTTTCAATCACCACCTTAACCACTACCACTTTATCTACCACTATCACCCTTCACGCTACTTCAACCACCACATTCACCAGACACCCCGAGAGCGAGGTTAGCCGTAGGGTCAGACAACCTGTGGTGGGGATGACTGGAGACTGTGTGGTGCAGTTATCTGGAGGTTGTGTGTTATGGGGTTACTAAAAACTGTGCATAGCAGGGATGACTGGGGATGATGAGTGGTGGGGATGACTGGAGACAGACTGTGTGTGGCCACCAAAGCCCTTGAGACTTCCTGTTAATCCTGATCATTCAAACAATTCTCATCCGGCAAGAGCTTTTACGGAGAAGGATCACGCAGTTGGCTTTTGTGCGGTCGGCACGCCGCCATCTGTCGGTGGCCAGCCCCAGCTGCGGATACCAGGGGGCCACCCGAGGGACAGCCCAGGTGGGAAGCGGGTAACCACTCTCTTAGCAGAGGACAATGTTGCCGTCGTTATGACCATATAGTTGGGCGCAGAATAACTTCATAAATTCAACAACATCTTAAGACACTGTGTGGCTCTTATGCAAAACAAGCATGATTTCAGTGAGCAGCACCAGGGGGCAGGCAGGTCAAGTGCGTCACATTGTTTACAACGGGTTACAGGCGAAACCAGACACCACAAATAAACAATCCTGGCGACAGGTTAGTGCAAGGCGAGTGACGGATCGACCCACTCAGCTCGGGACAATAAATGGCACTTCTTCATTTCTGTACACTGTTGACTAAGGGGGTGGAAAAGACAGACGGGAGAGAGAGAGAGAGAGAGAGAGAGAGAGAGAGAGAGAGAGAGACAGACAGACAGACAGACAGACAGACAGAGACAGAAAGAGAGATTCAGTGAAATCGATGCACGCAAAAAAGAAAAACAGACAAAACGGACAAACATGAAGAAACAGTTCGTGATGTGTCTGTTGACCGTCCAACAGAAAGTTTCGAAAGTTTCTCCAGCAACAGATCGCCCGGAGGTTTTTACCCGGAGCAGCTGACAATGACAGTGACCCACCTTTTAAATCTGACTGCTTAATCTACAAACAAATCCTGGTAAAAGGCCCGGGCGGAAAAAAAAAAAGGCGCCATTTAGGCGACAATGAGAAAAGGTCGGGCGTCGCGTCCGAGAATCGTCGACTTGAGTGAACTTTGATGTGTGTCAAGTCGTTCGAATCGCGTTGGGAAGGACAGAAAACGTCTGGTCATTCCCATTAGCTTGTGTCTTGCTCCATATATCAACGCCGAGTGATAAATGATGTGTGGCGGTCTGGAAAAAAAGAAAAAACATGGCAGTCGACCCCTTTGCTTCCCCCTCGGGTCCATCATTTTCCCTTAAAAGAGCCCCTCCTTCCCCCTACAGCCTACCAATCCGCAATCGCTTCCCCTACAGTTCGGGATGGAGTGACCGAGTTTCAATTGGTGTTTAGAAAAGGTTCACCAGAGACGAGCTGATGAAAAGGTAAAAAAAGAAAAAAAAATATGATAGAACGAGGTTAAAGTCTTTCAGCAGAACGGTACGACCAGTGAACACGACGGTACGACCCTTACAGAACGACGGTACGACCTTTCCCAAAGCACGAAGAGACGACGCTTGTGAATTCGCCGGGAGGGAACCTTGACCTTGAGGCTACGAACCTCGAGAGTGTGACGGCCCGGGTCAGAGGTCAGGATGTCTGACCTAAGGGTCGTAGCGCCGTGTTCGGAGAGGAGGTTCGGGGAACTCCCAAGGTTCGAGACGAGACCGGCAACGAATGGTTCACTTCCTGAACGAAGCAAATATCTCTCCCACGATAATGCTACGCGATTCTCTGTCCCCCTCTGCCTTGCAACCACCCCGTGCATAACAACGATCCCTCTCACTCTGCAACCCATCCCATGATCCTACCGTCAACCATCTGCTACCAGCTGATCGACCGAATCGTTCAACTCTCTCTCTCCTTGCCACCATAATACACTGCAACCAAACCCCTGTGGGACTCGACCCATTTGAAAACCCCAAGTTGTCACCCTGCCACTCTTGACGCCCTGCCACCCTGCTGCCGCCCCTGCCGCCCTGCCACCCACCCAGCGTCCTCTGTAACAGCCACTCGGGCCAGAAAGTAACCCATTCCTTCGCTGTGTTTTGAAAGTGGTTTCGCCTTTTTCTGTCTTTTCCATTACTCACTAACAATAAAATACCCAGAAACGCGAGCCTTGAAGATATGTAAAACATCCTTTACTCTTAAGTGGAAAAATACTACTTTTGTAATATTCTCAGAACCATTTCATAGTTGGAAATATGAGGGAGAAGATATGAGGCTCTTGTGAGATGATACTGGTGAGATGGTCGTATTGTGAGGGGGAGAGAGGGGGGGGGGTATGAGATGGGCCTTCGAAGATGACCCTTCGTAAACAGCTCTCAGGAGATGGCGGTTGTGGAATGGTTGTGATTCTGGTGTTGTGGCGATGAGATGGTGGTTGTGAGGTGGTGGCTGTGAGGCAGGGGATGAGGCGTTGTACGTGAGGTTGTGGTTGTGAGGCAACGGTTGTGAGGAGGCGGTTGTGAGGTGGTGATTTCAAAATTTCTCTATGTTTTGTGGCCAAATGGACAAAGTAATTCTGAGAATCTAAAACGACACTTGTGATCAAAACTGATTAAATTCCTTCATGATTTATTTCGCGCTAAAGTAAACTGACTGACATTAGATAAATTCCTCCATAATTTGCTTTAATTCGAGGAAATCGAGCATATCATCCGTTAGGTGAGACGGCCATTTATTTATTCAATTTATTCTCTCTGGCCAAACGATGGCCAGTTTTGCATTAATTCCCGGAGCGGAGCCGGACGGGAAAGAGCAGCGGAAACACACGAACAATTATCATCAAATATCCAGGCGGCCAATATCCGTAATGAGGCGAGCAATGCCCAACCATCGTGGCGAGGAGGCCAATAATATCCAGGCAGGACACGGAATTCCTTTTTGTAATGTTGTAACAACTTGTGTCCGGGTCGGTGTTTACCTTCCTCGGTGGTGGATGTCAATTGGCCGAAGCTCCGTGGGTGGTGGGTGCTGACTGGCCGGAGGTGCGTGGGTGGTGGATGGTGATTGGTAGAAGCTGTGAGGGTGGTGGATGGTGATTGGCCGAAGCAGCGTGGTCAGTGGGTATGATTTGTCACACTTTGAGAGGTCGAGGAAATTCCATCCCTTTAACCAGACTTTGGCACAAAAATCGACTCCTTTGAAACGAGCGCTGGTGTTACCTTAGGAGACAAAAGCTAATGGGAGGGGAGAATGTTAGTGGGAAGGCAGAGTGGGAAGGAGGGAGAGAACGAAGGAAGGAAGGAAAAGAGGGAGGGAGAGTAATGAGGAGGGGTGACATGAAGGAACAATGAGAAAGAGAGAAGATACGAGGTGAGTGAAGAATAGAGATGGAGGGAGGGGAACACAGAGGAGAAGAAAGAAAGGATAGGTAGATGGAAGAAAAAAGGTAGGAAGAGGAAGAGGAATATAGACAGAAGGAGAGAGGAAAATAAATGATAATTATACTCGGTAATTGGAGAAAGTAAGACAAGAGAGAGAGAGAGAGAGAGAGAGAGAGAGAGAGAGAGTGTGTGTGTAAACCACGTCAGTTGTTCTATTCTCACAACGTATGCCCGGGGATGGTATACTTTAGTCTACCAAACAATGAGTTTTTTCCAGTTTGGTTTATAAGTAAACAATGGAATAAGTAGCAATTTGCATCCAGACCTTTACAACAAAAGTCAAGGCACTGACGGCTGATTCAGAGGCTCGTGTCCACAAGTATCATGTTCTTGCTCAAGTTCTCACCCTTGGGCACGACGCGACGACCCTTAGGTACGACAACTCGACCTTTGACCTCAGGTCAAAAGGCCAGGCCACCATATCCTAGAGGTCGTACTACCGTGCCCAGGAGGTCGTACCGTCGGGGTCAAGGGGTCACGTGCGATACTCACCCACAGCAGGTGCGAGGCGGGTAATGGAGAGTTACTCAGGCCTGAAGACAACAGACTGGAGGAGGAGGAGGAGGAGGAGGAGGAGGAGGCCAGGAGAGCCTGGTAGAAGAGCTCCCCCTCCACCAGCTCCTCTGGGGTCAAGGACGAGAGATCCACCACCATCTCCGGCATCTTGAGGAGAAACCAGTGATGGAGACCACTGACAGAAACCACTGGTTGAAACTACTGGTGGAGAAACCACTACAGGGAAGCACTGTTTTCTACCCTTTTATGGTAAAGGACCTTGACTGAGCTCCGTGTTGTTCAACTATGACTTCCAAACACAGAACTGACCGAACGTAGGCAAAGAATTGTTGCAAAATTGACGAAATGATAGAATTTCTATACCACTCTATCTATGTAACACTTTATATCACCTCTCAGCAGACGAACAGTAAGGACCAAACCCTGAAAAACGTCTGGGTGAAGTTTTAAACTTCCTTTCTGTCAAGCTGGTAATGGATTATCTTCACCTGAGTCAAAGGAAGATGCAACTTCCTCCCTTGCTGCTGCAGCGTAACAAAGATCACTCGCTCAAACCTTCACCTGCGGGAGAAATTTGTTCGTAATTCCAGTTCTATTTTCTCTCAGTGCGAAAACACATCTGGATCTTTTATTAACAATTTCCTGATGAAATTGATGGCGTTCTCTATTTCCTGCACATCTGCCTTGCACAATAACACGATTCAATTCAAGACTGTCTTCTCTCAGACTTTGGGGATTATAATGGATTATCTATTTTTTTGGTCCCCTTGATTATTTACGAAAGGGTCGTTCCGGTCGTATGCTGTCGTTTTAGTCGTTCTGAGGAACTGCATCTGATAACTCGCTTCATTAAGGTTGGAAACGACTTCTAGGGAAGAAATTATTAGGATATCCCGGGTTCCTGTTAGTCAGACGAACCCGTTCCTTTGAGCCTGTTTTATGGCAATGATGTGAGGGAGGGAGAAATAAGCTTAGCAAACACGAGGGCGTAGCTACTCCTACACACCACAAACACACACACACATTCAGTCATTCACTTTCTTCTCGTTTACTCTCTCTCTTTCTCTCTCACTGGGTGGGACAGGACATTTGGCAGGACAGTACATGAAGCAGAATGGTACACGGGGCAGGACGAGACAAGGGACAGGATGGTACACGGGACAGGACGGTGCAAGGGGCAGACCGGGACACGGAGCAGGACGGTACACGGGAAAAACAACTTGTTTGGCAGGACGGTAGAAGGTACTGAACGGTGGCACGGAACAACACGGTACACGGCCAATGAAAGCGCAAGACACAGGACAAACGCGCACTCCAGACGACGGGGCAAACATCATCGTGCCATGAACGACAGCTGCAGTGAGGGCGAAGGGAAAGGGCGGGGTAATATATACAATGCGTGTGGTAAAAGGTCAAGGGCAAGCTACTGTTCAGGTTCAAGAGCAAGGGTCAAGGCCAGGGTACTAGTAACGACGTCAAAGGGCAAAGGTCAAGGGCAGGCTACTGTCCGGGTCTAAAATGGGGGGAAAGGGCCACGGGGAGGCGCGGTGGGCACTCTATGGCACACGCTCAGCCCTGATGGAGGGAGGGAGAGGGACCCCGGCCGCTGAGTTGGGGCGACGGCGGCGGCGGCGGGCAGGGAGGCTGCTGATGAGGAGGAGGGCCAGTTACCCCGCTGGGCGCCAGAACCAGACTGAGGGGCCCAGCCAGCCAGCCTGGTAGCCAGGTACCCAGGTACCCACGTAACCAGGTAGCAGCCATACCACTCATGCAACACCTGTGGGAACTCCCTCCCCCTCCCCCCCCTCCCCTCCCCCATGCTTCCACCACCCACCTCACATTCCCCCCCCCCATCTTTCCCCCCCCCCCCGACCCCAACTAAATTATTCCTGTTAAATCCCCACTCTCTCTCTTCCGGTGACGCGTTGCGTCAAACCCAACATTTCTTTCGATGTTTACAACAAACATCAGCAGGGCTTTTTTTTTTATTAGACTGGTGAAAAGCGGGCAACCCACTTCAGATGACGTGCGCATGCGCAACCCAGTGCGTGACTCTGCAACCCGGAACTAATCACTTCCTTTTCCTCAACTAATTCCTCTTAATCTCAAGAAAATCTCCAGCTTTCTTGTGTTCATATGTACACAAAAATGTTTCTTCTGATCTTCCTCACGCATTTAGGTCAGCAGAAGCTATAACAGTGTCAAGCAACACGTGAATCTGGCTCTTACAACCTCACATTGTTACTTAGGCCACTCTAGCATGCATCCTGTCGTCTCCAATTGGCGGTAACCCAAGCACCATTTTCTATTTTCTATGGACTTCCCGTTTTTATGCAATGCTCTGTTTTCTTTAGCGCTGCCGTTTTACAAAACATTCTGTAGGTTTTTCAGCCTTGTCGTTTTTCATGCAATGTTTTGTTTTCCATACCAAAGTCGTTTTCCCAAAAATGTTCTCCCATCCTCAATTATTCCCATTTTCTACTCTATTTTTTTCTAACTCCCGTTTTCTACACTGTTCCCTTTGTTTTCTTCCCTATAAGTATGTTTTTCGTCCTTAGTTCTGTGTTCTACGCCACTGTCGAGTTCGAAAGTGTTTGATGTTTTCTAAAGTGTTCTCTAATGTCAATGTTTTCTATTGACCTTCCTGCTGCCAATTTTTGCTTCAGATATATGGATAAAGAGCAAAGAATAGATATAGAAAAGAAAGATAACTGGACTGGATGGAAAAGTAGGAAGAAAATGGGTGAAAGATAAATATAATAAGGAGGGACAGAATATTTCTGAGAGAAGAGAGAGAAGGATTGGTAGAAAAGGCTGAAAAGACTAGGAAAGATGGATGAAAAGATCAGTTGAAAAGGAATGAACAAGACAGAGAGAGACTGACCAAAGAAACGGCGAGGAAGATCGGAATGAACGTAAAGGAAGATGGCACATATACAAAGTTCATAATCAGGGGTAGAGGATTTTTGGAAAAAGCCGTAATAAGATAGGAAAAAAAATAAACAGAAAGAAAGAAAGGAAAGAAGAGGAACACTGCAAAACAGGGATCACAATAACCTTAACACAAGTAGGAAATAATCTGAAGAGATTATGAAAAGTAGTAATAAGTAGAGAGAAATGCTGAAAGCACAACAGAGAGGTAGCTAATGGGAAAGATTGAGAAAGATCGAGAGTAATATTGCAAAACAATCGGGAAATACTGAGAAACATAGTAGAGAAGGAAGAGGAAAAGATGGAAGGGAATGGTAAGTTATAATAAGATATCAAAAATTATCATTCACCTCTTTTTATGAAAAATTTATTTACAATCTTCCTTGATTTGATAAAACTTCATTTACTATCCTCCAGGATTACCCAAAATCTTAATTTCTCCCCTCCAGGATTACCTAATAAACTCTCAGCTGCAATCTTCTTTGATCAATAAAAATTTTAAGTATCGCCTCCTTAATTACCTAAAATCTGCCTATTCCCGCTGTATAGGAGGCGAAAATGATTTTCGTACCTTTTAAGTTCCCAGATGTATAAATTCCCTGTTATATAATTAACAACATATTCAAAGACTGAAAGAAGTTAGTAAATACTAAACATTTCTTCACAACTGAAATATAATGACTTAATCACAGATCCAGGGAAACAAGAACACAATGTTAGACCAGATGTGGCATAACAAAGATCATATATACATATTCTATTGACAAAAATTTGGATCTTAAATTTCTACACCTTCATCCTTACAGTGAATACCTAAACAAACATTAGGTAGGTATATTCCCTAAATTTGAGTTAATGGGAACTGTAAATTTATACGAAAAGCGTAAATCACCGTCTTAATCGAACGATAAAAGAGAAGCACTACAATAAATCCAACCGTAATGGCAGATGAAAGAGAGAGGGAGAAAAAAATATTTATCCTGTAAGCAACGGCTTCGGTTGGAGGAATACCTAGCGTGGTGCCCGGCTTCAGATGCTCTGGCAACACTGCACACGTTCAGAGGGAGCCCGCTGAACCCCCGGTATTTGGGAGGGGGGGGGTTGACGGAGGGAGCTATTCTGGGGAGAGAGAGAGAGAGAGAGAGAGAGAGAGAGAGAGACTGGACGAACAGACAGAGGCATCAAGAAAGAAGAGAAACAGCAATAATCAACGAGTCAGATAAGAACGAGAGAGCAGGACACAGTGCGGGCGAGACAGGAACGAAACGAGATCGAGACAAAACGTGACCACGTGAGACCACGTGACGTAAGGGGGGCCGGGGGAGGTGCCAAGGAATGTAAGGTGATCCCTCCCCCAAGTTTTATCACCCCAGCAGGATGGAGGCTGGGGAAAAAGAGGCGAAATGTAATCCACTGTGCCTGAGACCTGCATTAGACCGTGGAGCTTGTTAGGGGCTCCACTTACAGAGCTTGTTAGTTTGAGGCTTCAGATATAACATGTGAGAACCGTATACAGAATTCACATTCATTAAGAGTACAACTACCACAACCCAACAGACTAGAGAGATATACCAGTTATCACAATACATTTTTCTTGCATAAAAAAAAATGTTATAACTTCTTTGCTGAGAAAGATTCGAGGACTTCGTCGCAACAGCCAATGTCAGCTCAGCTGAGCTGACTTGTTGAAAGCTAAGCCCGGGAATATGGTAGGCATGTGTTGGAGCAGATAGATTTGTTACATTACAAAACAAATTATCTATCAAATACAAACAAATTAATATTATTCTCGTTACCTTATCTTTATATCCTGTTTGCGCTGTGTCCTTAAAACACAACACAAACGCAGTGCATCTTTATTTCAACAACAAAGTTGTACTTGAAATAACATGAATTTCCTTTATGTTTTCAGCTTTTTTTGGACACGGAAGAACTCTCGTGATTATGAGCTTGTACGACACAGCCTGGTGTCCAGTGCAGTGAACTTAAAAGACACAGCAAAGTCACCAGCGCTGTGAAATGAACGCAGCGAAATCTTCAGTGCCATGAGCAGGGCACAGCAAGAAAAAACTGAGAGATTACGTCACCGCCCATAGTCTTCACCGTAGTGAGGAGAGGACAAAGTAAAGCCTGTAATGTCCTCAGCTTAGGACACAGCAAAGCCTTTAATATCAGCTTAGTACATAGCAAAGCCTATAATGCTGTTAGCTTAGACCACAGAAAAGCCCGTGATGTCGTCAGCTTTGTACACAGCAAAGATTGTATTATAGTCAAATCAGAACTCAGCAAAGCAATTTCATTTACTGTTTACAGAGCATTTAGTGAAACACTAGACACTTGATGTTAATCTCATACCAGAGTTCATTGACTGTTAGTGAAGAAAGAGCTTTAAAGGACAATAGGTTGTGTGAACCGCTGTGATAGTCTGTGGTCCTCCCACAGCAGAGTGTGTCTGTGTCAGACATTGTGGTGTCCTGTGGTTACCCCCCACAGCAATGGATAACCCTTAGTCTGTCTAGCTGGCTCACAGGTGATGACCAGCTTCTCTCTGAGAGCTAAGCAGGTCCACAGTTCTGAAATGCACACATTACTGCCAGTTCCATTGACCGAATTAAAAGTATCCTTATCTTTACTTCTACTGACTTGGCCATTCATTCTCTAACAATCTTAAGCGGAGGACTTCAGCTTTAAATAAAATAAGTGGCAAGTTGTAAAGTTAGTTTCTGAACAAGTCATCCACCCAATAAAAATAATAATAATAATAATAATAAAACTAGCGAGTTATATGTATAGAAATAGATATACAAATGTCTTACGATAATAAAAGCTATTTATTGCATATAATGTAGGGTTTTGAAATGAGTATATAAGATAGTGCAACAGCAACAAGTATCCACTGGAGGATTTCTATTTCCCCCGCACGTCTTCTGTTGGTAAGCTATAACCCTTCCCTGTGTGACAGGTGGAAGGGTTAACGACCCTCTGGCTTGACATGAGGGGATCGGGGCCGGCAAAGCGACAGTCACTTCATTAAATAAAACCTTTTTAGCAGGAGAACCACTGAAACGCTAGAGTGACATTTTCCTCCAAATGATCCGTCCGTTGACTACTCCTACGTCGGCCGGAGGATACGCTAAAAAAACCGCCACAAAACATTAACTGCTCCGAGAACTAAGATTCTACATTACCGATGAAGGCTTAAAGACGCATTAAAATAGGATATAAAATCATTCGGGAGGAAGAATGCTTTTAGTTTGGGGAAAGCAGGTCGAGTTACGGTAAACGATAACTGCTCGATGTACCTTATGCCCGCAACCCATAACACGCCGCTGCCAGACGCATGTCGTCACTCACGAGATTAACAGAAATATATATGAAAAAAAAAATGAAAGGTATTCATACATAGCATTATCCATTGTTAGCCTAACAGTGTAAAATATGTCAAAGAAAAAGACTATAGTATACGTTCTTATGTACCCAGGGCACTTAAATGTATATTACTGCCCTAATCTTAGCATCGCTGCCAAGCGTATGATACAAGGAAAAAAATTAGATCGCACGCACAAAACATTTTCATCCACCTTTATATACTCTCCTGATTCTCTTTGAGCGCACCCGGATATGTGCTGTAGAACCACACGGCTAAGCTGTGTATAAGCTTATCTGAGAGTTCTTTCTCTACACGAGCTTTCAAGCGTGTTTCTAAAAAAAAAAAATTATTTCGTATGATAATTTTGCCTTTATTCATTAACAGAGAACTCGAGTGAAATTCTGTGAAAAGCGGAAATATTCTCTCCCTGGGGTATGTTTTGAGGGTCATTCTGGGACAATTTGGTGCGGTCATTATGATAGAGATTGTATTACATTATGTTTGTCCAGCTGAGAGAGAGAGAGAGAGAGAGAGAGAGAGAGAGAGAGAGAGAGAGAGAGAGAGAGAGAGAGAGAGAGAGA
>JAYMFT010021673.1:0-16392 GCA_038088735.1 Panulirus argus
AGTTTGGCAGAGTCGATATAAACAAATAAACGATAACTTATGCTGGCTGTCTCGATATATTGTTCTAATTACTTAAAAAAAATGTATGTATTTATTTTTCTTACTGTTTCATAACTGAATTAAGGATATATTTGGAGACCCCCAACGGATGTACACAACAGGCAAACAAGTGGGCGTGGATACGGCTGTTTGCCCACTCAGGGGCATCATCACCGTTCCATAAAAAAAAAAGAAATACGCGTTTTACCTCTTTTTTGTACGTAAAACAATTGTGACATCAAGGACGAGGGATTCTGAGATACACCAATTATTGCCTGTCATTTGCAACAATAATTGTTATGCGTAATTTCAAAATTCATGGGACACATCCTTAAAGATACGCTTTTTACCGCGTGTACGCTCAAGCACACACACACATACACACACATCCCACCAACCCTAGGGGTTCTGTTTACATAAACACCAATATGGATAGTTGGCGACAAACAGTAATATATACACATTAGCGCCATTACAAATGTACATAGTGAATATACAGACGTCACAACAACCTTATTGCCACCTGTTGGCGAGATGCGGCATCACAGTGTTGGTTCGGGGCGGCGCCGCTGGAGGTAATGGCGTGTTAAATGACTTCCCCAGCCGGTTTCATTTCCTCCTAAGCTGTGTTGTTGTGAGCCAGGCGCCGCTGGTAATTCACACAGTGACACAACACATGCGTCGGAAAGACAACCGCTTTGTGTTGTGGCTGGTGTTGCTCTGGCTTGTGCGGTTGTTGACGGGCGTGAACAACGAGGCGTTGAATAATGCTTTCGGGTTTGGCGCTCGAGTCTCGCCTCGTGTGTTGCTGACCCCAATTGTCGGCTGATGAAGTTGGTTAATATGATGATGTGGGTCACAGCCAGCACGAATATGTTTCTCCTCTCGCCTTAATGTGATCATGGCTTCAGGTGTGTGTGTGTGTGTGTGTGTGTGTGTGTGTGTGTATCAGAAGGACAAGTGCCCAGCCTTCCTACGCACATGCATGGACGGTGTTGACCTTACAGGTCAGGTCATAGGTTACACCATCAGAACCAAGAGTCGTACCCATCGTGCTCAAGGGGCTAAAGGTCGTACCGTCGTGATAAAGAAAACACATTAAACATAACTTCAAAGTAAATGGATGGACTGCGTCGTGTCGTACGTTCACGACCATCCACATACCAAGGGGGTCGTACTGATGTGGGGGGGGGGAGTCGTCTTCCTTCCCTCCCCACCTGGGGGGTCAGACTAGACGAGGTCAGGTCCAGAGTGGACAGTCGGGTCGTCCTCAAACGCGCCTGGGGACCTCCGTCGACCTAGTCTGGTCAGCCAGGCCCAGGCTACGGCCGCCCAGCCCGGGCTGGACGGTTGAATAGCCCAGCACATGCCACCCCCCCTCCCCCCACTCCCCCCACACACACCAAGGGGGGGGGGCTTCCTCTCTTTAAAACGAAACTTCGTTAATGGCGAAACTTATGTTGACCAGTGTACCCGCTGCCTGAAGAAAACTCATAACGACATGTAAATTGCAACTTGAAATGTTTAGAGTGACGTATCTGGGATGGTGTGACGTATCTGAGATGTTGTGACGTATCCGGGATGTTGTGACGTATCCGGGATCTTGAGACGTATCTGAAACGTTGTGACGCTGACGTAAACTTGACAATATTCACGTCACTGGGCGAGACGAACGTGTTGCTTGTCATGCATTTCTACCTTCCCTTTTCTTCTCTCTCTCTCCAACAACAACATATACAACAGGTCGATACAACTGTATTCCTACGTCGACTCCTTTGCTCTTGTCTCGACCAGATAAAAAAAAAAAATAACCGTTCTTCCTCTCTCTCTCTCTCTCTCTCTCTCTCTCTCTCTCTCTCTCTCTCTCTCTCTCTCTCCATTTTTTAAGTCTTTCTTTTAGAGAGAGAGAGAGAGAGTGGCTCGTGGTGCACCGGCAGAGGTCAGGGGTCACTTGCTTTCCGCTTCTACGGTAAAAATTCTACGAGGATCAACCGAGAGAGACGTCGGGTCAGGAGGGACGCAGGGAGACACACGTGCGTGTGCGTGTGCGTGTGCGTATGTGTGTGTGTGTGCGTATGTGTGTGTGTGTGTTTGTAATCCAGTCTATGGTGTGGCTTTGGTTACCAAATGAAATATATGTTTCAGACTGTATCCACCGCCGTCCAGTCCTCATGTTTCGCCAGGTTCCCTTCAAGAGTTGCGGATGAAAGAGGTGTTTTCTGTTTCCCGTCTGCATGCTCAGAAAGCCCCGTAACCCGTCTGTCTCTGTCTGTCTCAGAAGACAGACTTCCGTCATGACTGTCCCTCTCTCAAAACCCCTCAAACGTCAACTTCAGATCCGTTCGCTGGGGGTCGTCAGAGTTCCAGTAACCCAGGTGACAATTAGTCCTCTCCGTTTCCTACCGACGGAGCAAATGACAGGCCTCCTGACGACTGAGAGGCTTCAGCATCCCAACCCCCACTCCACCCCACCCTACCACCACCACCACTACCTCCTGCAGCGCCTCCCTCGGGAGAGGTGTCGGAAGTGACGCGCGTCGACGCCCCTCAGTGAAAAAGGAAAGAGGAGACATCAGGTCCCCTTCGGCAGGAGACATCAGGTCCTCTTCGGCAAGAGACGTCAGGTCCTCTTCGGCAAGAGACGTCAGGTCCTCTTCGGCAAGAGACATCAGGTCCCCTTCGGCAGGAGACATCAGGTCCTCTTCGGCAAGAGACGTCAGGTCCTCTTCGGCAGGAGACATCAGGTCCTCTTCGGCAGGAGACATCAGGTCCTCTTCGGCAAGAGACATCAGGTCCTCTTCGCATCCGAGACAACAGAGTTAGGACGCCAGGTAACTCTGTGTGACCTGCAGGTCAGACCTGACCTTGCTGCTGCCGCCCCTCCTCCTCTCCTTACGCGAGACCAGCCTCCTCACCGCGAGAGCGGCCGGCTTTACTCGCGGTTCGCGACGCTCTTTTCACCGGAGGTTACTTAATTAGCCTGCAGCCGGGGAAGCAGGTCGTTAGTTGGGTGTGAGGCTGGCAGTGTGTGTGTGTGTGTGTGGCGCGGTGGGGGGTGGGAGCCCCCCCCCCGCTCCGCGTGGTGTTGATAATGACAAGATATAATGACGGTAGTGATGATAATGGTACTGAAGACATCATAACTACGACCCACGGTAGACCAGACGTCATAATCATATCCACAGAGTCTCTCTCTCTCTCTCTCTCTCTCTCTCTCTCTCTCTCTCTCTCTCTCTCTCTCAGGGCTCTGACAAACCACAACGCTGTGAACCCTTTAAGCTATGTTTACCTTGCGTTGCTGTGCCGGTGTTTCCAGTCTGTCTTAAGTCTGCCTCTGTCTACCTCTGTCTGTGTATCTGTAGGTCTGTCTCTACTTATCTGTCTGTGTGTCTATGTCTCTCTAGTAAGTACGTATAGGTTCATCTTTGCCTTTATCTGTATCTATCTTCTGTCTGTGTCAGTGTGGCTTCCTCTGTCTGTCATGTGGCTGGACGTATGACCTCCACCACACCGCCACAGCCACCACACACCGCCACACTACCATCACAGCGGGAGACGCCCAGTAAGTGGCCTTCCCCGCTGGTCAGGACAGTAATAATCAATAAAGCACTTAAGGTCGCCGCTGCGCATAAAGTAAATGATATTCTCGCCGTTTATCGCCATCGTATCTGTGTCAGGCTATGTGGGTTCCTGGTGCCCGGGTGCTACTGCTCGTTTTGGACGGCTGGACATGAGGAGACCGGCCCGCTATCCCTTCCCCGATCCTCCGTATCTTCTCTGATGTCTCTAGTTATCCGCATCGTTGCTTTTTGCCCATTTCTCTCCTTATTCCTTCTTCTTCTTTCTTAGTTGCTTTATTATTATTATTATAATTATAATCATTATTGTCATCATTATTATTATTATCATTAATATTATTATATTTTATTATTATTTCTATTATTATTATTATCAGTATTATTCTTATCATTATTATTATTATTATTATTATAATTATTATTATTATTATTACTCCTGCTTCCATCAACCTATTACTTCCTGCGCCCAGCATGGGGTGTGTGTGAGAGAGACAGGGAGGAAGAGAGAGGAGTCGGGCTAGGAGGGAGGGTTGGTCCTGCACGGGGGTCGGACGTGAGGGCAGTGCACTGCGCCGCGGGCTGGCCAGTCGGGTCAAAAATACGGGTACGCTTCGGGAGCCGAACCCGATGAACCAAGATGGCGGCAAGACGACTGTGACAAAAACGCCACGTGGGCTCGGCTGAATATTAAGGCGCAAGTTATAATTAACGACTCTTGACCTTCATAAATATATCCCCTCAGTGGGGAGCAAGGACCTGGATATTAGAAAATATTTTAGAAGCGGGAAAAGCAAAGATGGCGTCCGTTCCTTTACGTTATGCGAGACGTACGAGAGAGACATGAGGATTATTACATCCGCCTCCCTACGTCTGTCTCCCCTAAAGCGAGAGAGAAGGGCAGAGAAAGTTAAGGTTGTCTCCCTACGTGGGGAGAGAGAGAGAGAGGGAGAGAGAGAGAGAGGGGAGGGGGAGACTTCACCCCACTCCCTAAACACATTCGGTTTATAGACAGTCTCAAGTCAGGACCAGAGATCCGAACGCGCGCGGTTATAAATCCATGATGGTTTTTGGAACCCAAAATATTCCCTTCGGGATTCTTGCTCTCTTCCTCGTGATTATTCTACCACGTCTGTTGCCTTGCCCCGCGCCGCTCGCCAGGCTAATGCCTACGGATGGAAAATATGTCTGGCATTCCCGAGGAGCAGGTGTGTATCCCACGGGGAGAGAAAATGAAGAGAAAATGGCATTAATATCTAGCGAGGTGTCAGGGGTAAAGAAGTCGCGTTAAGTAGAATATGACTCGCATTTCCTTACGGCATGATACACAGGTTCTCCTGCGGCCGCCATTGTCCTCTCTGCCGGCAGCAATAATTCAGGCAACAGAAAACGGATAACAAGACTCGCCACTCGGCCCAGGCGACACGGCTGGAAATATAACGTCTTATGTAGCGGGGGTTGCCATGTATGGCATTGTTGCCAGACCAGGGTACACTCTTGGGGGGAGGGGGGGGGGGAATAGAGCTGATTGCCGTGTGTGGCAGATATGGTACATGTGGTACAGTATGGTGCAGCGACGGTGGGGTCGCTCCAGCGTGGTACATGTGGTAAAAGCAGGGCAGTATGGTACGATGTGGTACGTGTGATACGGTGTGGCACAGTGTGGTACATATTGTAGAAGCGGGACAGTGTGGTACATGTGGTAGAAATGGGGCAAAGTGGTAGCAGAAGTTGGACGGTGTGGTACAGTGGTACTGTAGAAGCAAAGAGAGTTTAGGGTACAGGGAGGTACCGTGCGGTACATGGAGATACAGTGTGATAGAGGGAGGTACCGTGTGGCACAGAGGTAGAGTGCGGTACAGGGAGGTACAGTGCGGTACAGGGGGTTACAGTGTGGTACAAGAAGGTACCGTATGGTACAGGGAGGGACAGTGCGGTACAGGGAGGTACAGTGTGGTACAGGGAGGTATCGTGTGGTACACGTGTCAGAAGTAAAAGCCATGTGGTGAACGCGTCCAGTACAAGGTGGAGTACACGAGGTACATGACCTCGTAACCTTTGACCTCTTTAAAGGTCAGGTTGTTGACCTCTCGAGGACGTTATTCATGGTCGTTACGTTACGTCATTCTTGTTGGAGTTTATGTCATGTTATGTTAAGTCATGTCATGTCATGTTACGTAATGCTATGCTATGTTATTACTGTAGTATGTTATGTCATTTTTGTTATGCTTTTATGTTATGCTATGTTATGTCGCTGTTCTTTAGCTTCGTAACTCCGAACCAACGCGAACTATAACAATAACAAAGGAACACATAGTAAATCTAAGTAGACACTTTTATTCTGTGCCACACTTTAGAGGTTGATAAAGACGGGCGAGAGTGTGACTGTTCAACAGAAATCATAAAAACTGTTGACTGACGACAGAGAAACTGACCTCACGACAGAGACACAGAGAGACAGACAGACGAACGGCCAAGGAATCGAGCCTACATGGCGGGGGAAGCGCGTAGCGCTCACCGCACTTCTTGCATGATTAACAATACTGCTGTTATCTGCCGCCAGACACAGGGTACAGCTGTCCAGCCCGAGTTGCTCTGGGTCTGTTCTGAAGCGATCATTTTAGAAGTAGTAGTGGTTGTAGCATTAGAAGTAGTAGTAGTAGTAGTAGTAGTAGTAGTAGCAGTGGTGGTAGCAGTAGTGGTAGTAGTGGTAGTAGTAGTAGTGGTAGCAGTAGTAGTAGTAGTAGCAGTGGTGGTAGCAGTAGTGGTAGTAGTGGTAGTAGTAGTAGTGGTAGCAGCAGTAGTAGTAGTAGCAGTGGTGGTAGCAGTAGTACTAGTAGTAGTAGTAACGGAAATAGTAGTAGTAGTAGAAGTTCACTTGGCGGGACATTACATCATCATTCCAGCCTTTGTGTCAACACGGATCATGTATTTTCCATCCCTGCTTTATGGCAAACACCCAGACATTATCGCTAATTTAATTAGCTTTTTTTATTCTCCATTTGTGATGTGTTTTTGTCCAAGCTGACTGTCCGTCCTTGACACCAAGTGACCGCTAGAGTCGCACGTTCCATTGCCTTCGACTATGCTAATTAAGTGTTCCTGAATTCTTCACATCGTTCTGCCTCAGCTTATTTGGACTGCGACCCCACAACACAGCTGCAGGGTACGTTGGCCTCCTCTGCGTTACCATCTCGTGAGTGAGTGGTCTCATTATCACACCTCTCGCTCCTGTCATTGGATCAATATGGTCACCTGATTCTAGCTCTATTTTTCCTTTATCTATCTTTATTCCCAGGTTTTTTTAAATCTTATTCAGCAATTTTCTATCCATTTTTTTGGCTCCTTGTACAGTGTACATGTGAGGATTTCCATGACTGTCAGTTCTTGTTTATTAAATCTATTTACTTTTCCTTCCGTCCATCTGTTTATTGTGAGTGGCTTATCTTGCACCTTCCCTCTGTCTTGTGAGGTTTGTGAGGGCCTGTCCATCCTCAGATAGCTTCAGTGACTCAAGCAAGAACAGCTGCCCTCATATTCAACTCTCCCACTAATACCTTATATTCCTCAGACTCCCTCATCTCCACTCTGCTAAATGTTGATCTGTTTTACCTTTTCCATTGCGTTTGTTTTCAGCCACAAATTTCTTTCCCTAGTCTTCTGTTCCGTGTCAGAGAGAGAGAGAGAGAGAGAGACATCCTATCAGACTATCTGCTGGACACACACACATACACACACAGGGCAACGTCCTGATGGTCTGCCAGTCACAGGGACCGCCACAGACCACCCCAACCGACCATGGGGACCACCACAGACCCCCTCTGCCGGCCACGGGGACCATCATAGACCCCCTCTGCCGGGTACGGGGTCCACCCAGCTCTACAAAGACGAACAAAGGCAGACCCCCGGGCGGAGCCCTGGACTGGCCCTACACCGGCTATATATAGCCCTGGGCTGGGCGGTGCTCCCCTCGCCCCGGGCTTCAGGGGCTCGTGTGGCTGAAACATTATCCCGAGCCCCGGGGGGGGGGGGGCGCTGGTGAAGCCAAGGCCTCACGGATTCCCATACTCGAAGCATTATCTCGAACCCAGTCCAGTGGTGAAGCCGAGGCCTCAGGGATTCACATACTCGAAGCATTATCTCGAACCAGGGGCACTGAAGAAGCCAAGGCTTCAGGGATTCATATCCTCGAAATTTTACCTTATCGCACGGGCACATGTGAAGACAAGGCTTCATATACTTGAAGTATCCCCTCGGAACAAGTGCGCGAGCGAACCCAAGGCTTCAGGAGCTTGTACGGTTTGAAGCATTACCTCGAAACTAGTGCCCAGTCGAAGCAAAAGTTTCAGGGGGTTCTTATATTCCCCCCTTGAGGCCTCAGACCCCTTAAGCAGAGGCGAAGCCAGACTCATTACAGGACCATTAAAGCTCGTGCGACGCCTCGCTAAACAGACCAGCTTTCCCGAGAACCCCCGATAATGGATTGACTAATGACTATAAATAACATTCGACTGCTCGTGTGAGGCGCCCGGCCGGAAGCTTGAGCGGTGCCTACGAGGTGTGGTGGGCAGGGAGGAGCCAAGTACCTATCCAGCCCTCTGAGGGGACCCCGGTCCGCATCAAGGTGCAGGCACAACAACACTCTCTGGGGATCAAAACCTGAGACACCCCCAGTTTCTACCCCCTGAGAGACCAGATGTCAACCCCACGATGTCTGAAAACCATTCGTTCCAACGTCCCTCTCTCTTATCCATCATATTTTAGCCACTGAACGATCACGCACGATAAGTCCCAAGTGCACTTTCGTGTAATGATCACATCGTCAGGGGAGTTAGAAGAATGAGACAGAAGACTTAGAACAGTCAGTCGTATATAAAATGAGTGTTGTAAGTCTTCTGTCTCATTCTTATCTCTCGCCTGACGATGTGATCGACTCACGGAAGTGCACTTAGGATCTTATCGTGTTTCATTTCCTCGTGATTGTCAGGAAATACTAGATTACGCGCAACATTGCAAACTATTGCAATTCATATATATATATATATATATATATATATATAGTCTTGTAGAGAATGTTCAGGCTGTCAGGAAGAAAATTCAGCGTTAAAATCTATGACAGGAGGCGAGGCGAGATGTCAGAGAGAGACGTGACACATTTTTGCCATTTGTCCAGTCATGTCTGGGGTCACAGTCATGCACATGACACCAGCTGTGTCTCTGCGCGCTGATGCTAAACAACTGTTGAATCCACTTCCATGCCAGATGGATAATTATCTTTTTTTTCTTTTGTATTTCACCAATGTCATCTCTCTCTCTCTCTCTCTCTCTCTCTCTCTCTCTCTCTCTCTCTCTCTCTCTCTCTCTCTCTCAGCGTTACGGCGTTACATCTGACTCACTCCTCCCCTTCTCCCTATGACGTCACGGGAATTGAGGTAACATAGGTAGGGAAGGGTTAGTTGGGGGGGGGGGGTTGACTACGAGGGGGGAGGTGGGTGAGGGGAGGAGGGGAGTGGGGTGGTTAGTCTCTGGTTGACTCGGAAAATCAATCACCCCAAACCAACCCCGTCTCCCCTCCCCTCTTCCACCCACCCCCTCCCCTCTTCCACCCACCCCCTCCCCTCCTCTCCCTCTTTCTGCCACCGTCACACCACCACTTCTGGGGCCTAGATCAATTGCCACTTACACGTGAATCTATCACCGTCACACCAGTTACTACCGTCACACAATCACAACATTTGCCTACTTACCACCGTCACGACACTTACTACCGTCACACAATCACACTTGCCTACCTACCACCGTCACACAACCACAACATCTGCATACCTACCACCGTCACAACACTAGCCAACCAACCACCGTCACACCACTGTTTCCTCAGAAACTCGTGTTTTCGACTAAATATCACTTCTTAAAAACCTTACCTTAATTACGTCTGTCCTTTCGCCTGGTTAATTACTTATTTACCTTAATTAAGGGAAGGCTGTCGAGTCATTACTTTGGGTAAGCAGATGGCCGTAGAGAGGAGAGTAGAGGGGAGCGCTGTGTACTGTGCAGAGCAGGGCTGACCGGTGGCCAACACTAAGGTCGTCAAAGGCATTCTGCTTGTGGGAAATACCCAACTTACGTTCATCGTTGTATAGCTCCGTCTGCCTCTCATGATTGTAAAAATTCACACACACACACACACATGTACACATGAATATACACCCATAAGACACATACACGCTAATATACACACGCCAACAAATACACATACAAGCAAATACACACACACATAACATACATATATAGGAATAAAGACACAAGCACGCACACACACACACACTTACAAGCTCATACGTGCTTACATTCAGGAACAAACATACACAAACACACACATACACACAACACACACACAGACACACACACACACACATTTACAAGCTCATACGTACTTACATTCATGAACAAACATACACAAACACACACACACACACACACACAATTAGAAAAACACAGACCCTCTGTCCGGGCAAGAGGGTCACACGAAACAAATGACACTCAATTTTCACATGAAAAATAAACGAACTAAAATTGCAGTTTTCACGCTTTTTCTGTGTTTGTTTGCTTGTTTGTTTGTCTGTTGTCGGGGATTATTTAGTCATTTTCTCAGTAGTTTACTTGTTACTGCAGTAACGTGTTACTGTAGTAACGTGTTACTGTCGTTACTGCTTTTCGAGTCGTTATTTGTGGCTGTGTACATGCAGCTGACCCGTTCTTCAAAGGCGAGAACTTGACCCCTTGATGCACCACCTGACCCCTGCTTTAACTTTTGACCTTTGACCTCGGCTCGTATCCATTACCTTACCGTCGCAAAAGTTAAACTCATCCGCCTCGGCTGACCCACCCCCCAGTGAGAGACACAACACGACCTCTGACCCCCCTACTTCTACACCCTCACACCCCCCACCCCCGGTTGGCTTGACCTACCCTTTCCTCCGGCAGCTAACCTATCAACAGCCTGACCTAGTGACCTTGTTTACCTTCCGTCCTATCCGGATGAAGTCAACAGCTGACGAAAGGTCAACCAGTTTATCAAGCTAGTTTATGAACAGACAGACAGACAGACAGACAGACAGGACTGGTGGTAAGTGGACGGTCGACCAAACTGTAAACAGCACACACACACACACACACACACACACACACATACACACACACACATACACACACACACACACACACACACACGTGTTTAAATCGACTGAAAAGAGTTAGAAAGACAAGCAATAAAACACACACTCAGAGTCAAACGAGGCGAAATCTGATTTGCATACGAGACAAAGACGAGTGGGAATTGAAAAGGGGTTGATTACCGTGTGAAGTCCTCCATGTCTCGTGGTACCCCCCCCCCACCCCCACCCTAATGGATGACTGACCGATGACCCGTAAAATGAATAATATATTTCCGGGTCGCGTTTCGGGGCATGTCGCTAAGGAAACTGAACACAGCTGACACCCAGCAGACGGATGGATATATATATATATATATATATATATATATATATATATATATATATATATATATATATACACGTCAAACGACCACACCCATTGCGTGTTTCCTCCCAGGACACACAAGTAACAAAATTATCTCAACCATTTATATTTTTAATGTAAATATTGACACAAGTCAGAGAACCCTCCAGAAAGGACGGGGGGAAAAAAAATGAGTAAAACAATATTTATACTTCAGGCCATGACGAGACTCAGCATCCAGCAGTGTCTGGCAACCCCACTATGGTTGATGGTTTGGTTGGTTGGTTGTTTAGTCGTTAGGCCTCTCAACTGCCAGGGTCGTTAAGGCCGTCAACGTCAAACTACTCAATCCACCATTCCGAAAAAAATCATCTAACATGCTCTTCAGGTGTTAAATATATAATCCACAGGTCACATAAACCCTACTTAATTTTTGTATGTAACTGTATTTAGCGAAGGAAGCGACACGGGACAAGGGTTTTTTTCTGGTGCAAAGCGGCAGAGTGAGAGAGAAAATGGAATTTAATCAAGGGCTCCACAGGTGTCTGCAGATCGGGCTCTTAAAGGAAGAAAACGTTATGGGAAGAAGGGAAGACGAGAGGAGTGGGAGAATCCCATAGCTTAGGTGCTCGAGGGGAGGAGGAGGAGGAGGAGGAGGAGGAGGAGGAGGAGGCATCATAACGGTTCATCCTCGAGTAGCCAGCCAGCAGGTCGCCACACAGAAACCGCGGGAAGCAGCGGCACTAGCCAGACGCGAGCCTCATGTGCAGACAGCTGACGAGAACACTGGCCAATATAATACATGTAAAACAAAGAGAGAGAGAGAGAAAAAGAGAGAGAGAGAGAGAGGCGATGCCAGGAGAATTAATTAATGAGACGGACGCCTTCTGACTCCACTGTGGCTCATAAAGAGATTGAAGAAGACTGAACCCAAGACATATGAGAGCAGTACTGGGACGATCGGACACCCTCTAGATGCGATCCACTCCCTCACGCGGTGAATAAACAGCCCCTCCACAACACTTCTGGGAAGCAGACTCTCTGACTTTATGTAGGGGGTTTCCAGGCCAGAGTGGAGGGATATGGCTAGGCCCCCAACATGTTCACGTTATTACAGGGTGGAATTGTGGCCTTCCGATACTAAACAGAGGGGAGCGAGCGACATTTAGAGGGAGATGTATAGGGGGGAAATAACGTTCTGCCACTCTCATATCTAACCTGGTGATTATTTCCTTCTCTGTTCTAATACACGGAACAAGTGAGCGTCTGAAATTCATTCTCGATCCGATATGTCCTTATCAACGCCTTTGGACCGTGGGGGCCATAGTGGTAAAACCCAGTATAACAATGAGAAATAAGAGCATAAATAAACTCAAATCCATTCAGATCGCCCAATATGGCGTTTCAAAACCTTCCCCTTTACCCTTCGTCAAGACCGTAATAATAAATTGATAAAATACGAAACTCGTGAGTAATTGTACGTATACACTAACCGTCAACCCTTTTTATTATTTAATTACTTCAACTGCATTAAACCGGCGTTGATTCTCCCGCCTGTAAATCCTCCTGACGAGCGATAAATTCACAGGCCCAAAATAAAAAAAAAAAGGAGAGCGCGTATTGGCTGTCGCAATCGTATCCCGTCCAATCAGGGCTCCACGTTGCAGCCTGACAGGTTTACCGATATTATCTGGGGGGGCTGCATTGCACTGTTCAAATTGATGGCATGATGATAGGCTTCCTGTAATGTCTGTGTTTCTCTCTGCGTGTAAACAGGAAAACTAGACTAGAAAACCTGGTCCTGAGAACGGTATCATACAAGAAAAAAAATGACCCATTTATCCTACAGTAAGATTAGTTCACATCTTCGCCGGTAGGTGGCTCTCCCGGACTGGCATCACAGGCAATTCTCCATGAGTTTCACCTCTGTTTATTTTTCTTATGTTTACGTCCAGTCGGAAGCTCACGTTCACCTCGACTCGCTCCTCTTCAGCACATGGTCTGGAGGGTCTGTCATACACCACCACAGAAAGTAATTTTGGACGTATTAGTTATCAATTAAGTCAACGGCAAATGGTATGCACAGACATCTAATTTTTTACACATGTTTGCCTGGAGTTGATGTCTGTATGGTCGAACGCCGCCAGCTAGTTCATGAAGCCTATCTCATGAGGAAACATTTCACTCTGCGATCTCTAAACTCTGCTAGTAAGAGCCATATTTATGGAATCTATCCAGATTATCTGTTACTACTGGTGACATCAAGCTTTCCTGACTAAACGTAAGATGTCAGCTTAGCGCGTTCCAGCTTCTGCCATTGGTGAGAAAACACGTTAAATAATTTCGCCCGGTTCGACACAGTGTGTGTGTGCGACGTTAGCAGGCACACTTGACCTAATTGACAGATGATGTTTTGCACAAGTAATGTGAGTGGTCACGAAAAATACGTGTTTATCTTTTATCGTCTTAAAACCCTAGCTATGCCAAACCCGTTTAAATGCAGGTTACCTTTGACAAAGAAGTTCCGATCTCCAGCGATACTGTGGCACAGATCTACGTGGTCAACCCCTTACTGTCGCATTCACGTGTGGATTACGCTCCACCACCACAACAAATGCATACCACACTTACCCAGGGATGCGCACGTATCCCACCGCAACCCGCTGACACAACCACTCTCTCTCTCTCTCTTTCTCCCTCTCCTGCCTTCTTTCCGACTTTCCAATCGGTGATTCTGGACTAGACTAACCCAAGGATTTCTTCCGATCTCCCTCGGGCCACGCTCGCTGCTGATCCCCGGCAGATCACAAACCTGGAAGTGATGCTCAAACATGACCCGTGTCTTGTGAGCCACATGTTCCAGCCTAACCCCAGGGTAACCTAGAGCTCTGAAGGGTAACTGTGTGTGTAGTATTGACATGGTTGGGGTACCGAGGTTGGGAAATTCTCCCGTGGGGAAAGGATGGATGGGAGACATATCCTGACATCTTAATTGTATGGTACTTGGGGAAACAGGGACTTGAGCCGCCAGTCTAAGCTGTCGACGTCCGGATGTGTTACACTGCCAATCTTCGTAACATTATTATCAAAGCGTTTAACCGTTGGCTGTCTGTACGTTCTCGTATGTACGTTGGTGCCTAATTCCGTCTCTATCTGTGGGTAACTGTTTCCTGTGTGTCTGTACACAAAGCAGCGCAGGAAGAACCAATATAATTGCGTCAGAACAATCGACGCGCCGTCAACACTCAACAGGCCCCGCCCACCTCACCGTTCAAAACCATCCGGTACAATTGTCTGCAGCACAATGCACGCATAACGAACTAAAATTGATAATTTGCACCATGAATTACTAACATATAATTCGCAAACCCCCCCAATTATAGCGTGGAGAGCGTGGTAAAGGGCAGTGGTGTGTGTGTGTGTGTCTGTGCGTAAGTCTCAGTGTGTTGGTATAATGTCGGTAATTCTACAGAGCGTTGTGCGTTTGGTGCTGTGTGGCAACGAGCAGCGTAGATGTTAGTGTGTGCGTGTGATTATCTACTGTTGGGGAATGAAGTCTGATAATCGTGAATTTCCATGTGTTCAACCAACTCTACAATCATTCAACTTTTTGGACTCGTGTATAGTACACTCCGTATTTATTCTATCCTGACTACCGATATTCCACTTGCCCAGCACTCTCACACTGCCAAAGCTCCGGCCTTCCTTGCCCTAATGTGGGATGCGGACAGATTGCTCAGTACGTCCTTATTCATATATACCTAAAAGGATCCCTGGGGCACTCCACAGGTCACCTCCATCCAATTCGAGACGGCTCCTTTGACACGTGTCTATTGTCCTATTTCCCTGATATTCTATCCATTGAAGGAGTCTCCCCTCCTTTATTCCTGCCTGGTAATCCAACTTGTTAATCAGCCTTCCATTCAGGCCCAGTGTCAAATGCTTGCTTGCTAGCAGTCCAGGCACAAACAATCCTCCCGGCTATCTCTTTGGTAAAAAAATGGGGTTCAACCACGTTGTGTCTCTCGTTCAAGCTATTCCTCCTCTGCTGGAAGTCATCCACTTGCTTTCTGATCATATTTTCCACTACTTTACAGACCGCACTAGTCTGTAGCTCACGACTTCTTCCCAGTCTGTCTCCTTATAGAGTGGCGTGAGGTTTGCCCTCTGGAATTCCATTCCCTTGGCACTCTGCTTCTCCCAGCAACGTTTTGGAGCGTAACATAATCACTTTTTTTTTTTTCCAGTTAGTGTATCGTATATGATATTCACATGTCAAACGCATAGTACGTGTCCAGAACAGAGCCTGGAATAGCGGCGTTAACAATGCCTCACATCCTAACCTCCCCAGTGACACGGGAGTGGAGAGAGTTCCCCTGCACACGCACTCTCAGGACTTGTGCCTCCATGACACTCTGTCATCATGAGGACCCAAGTTCCTCCAGTCTGTCTCTCTCTTATCGATGGAGGTTCCCCCATTGCTATTATCACTGTGTGTGTGTGTGTGTGTCAGAAAAAAATGTGAGGTGAGGAATGAGAGAGAGAGAGAGAGAGAGAGAGAGAGAGAGAGAGAGAGAGAGAAGGAGTGAGTCACGAAATGTAATTAGAGAACCGGTCACGTTTCTTGTGCCGGCTGGATAGGGGAGGAGGAGGGGAGGGGGGGGGGCGATGACGTCACCCCCCACCCCTACCCTATCACCCCCCCCATCCAAGCGTCGTAACCACCATCGGCCCATCATCTCATTAGCGGCTAATTAAGTCCAGTGTGTGGCGCCGAGACAACCGCTCCGCTCCGCCCGCCCGCCACACCGCATTGATAGAGAGACCGTCAGGAAATTGTGGACAGGTTTGGTTATGGCCCGTCTCTGCCGGGGTGTGTGTGTGTGTGTTCTGTCTGTCTGTCTGTCTATCTATGTCTGTGTGTGTGTGTGTGTGTGTGTGTGTGTGTGTGTGTGTGTGTGTGTGTGTCTGTGTGTGTGTTTGTGTGTGTGTTTGTGTGTGTGTGTGTGTGTGTGTGTTTGTAATTACCAAACTGTAATTGCCTATTTGTACGGGTCGGGGGCAGAGGGAGTCCTGGTTATCAGTGTGTGACACTCTAGTCATCACCGCTTGACGTGGGGAATGACACGGGCGCTCCATAGAGCAGGTAATTATTGACGTCTCGACAATTTTATGTTATAGACACACAAACACACACACACACACACACTTTTTTGAACTTTCTCTTTTAATAATGAATATAATAATTATAATAATA
>JAYMFT010021694.1:0-16390 GCA_038088735.1 Panulirus argus
ATATATATATATATATATATATATATATATATATATATATATATATATATATATATATATATATAAAAGAAAGAATACTGGTACTATGAATATATAAAAGAAAGAATACTGGTACTAAGAATGACCCTTGCGGGGCACCACTTTTACTTCTAAACATTCAGAAGTTTGACCATTAATCACAACTGCTTGTTTACGGCCAGTCAACCACTTTCCTGTCCACCGAAGTACTGTGTGACTTAACTTTTACTGGAAACCTTTGATGCGAAATCTTATCGAAACCTTTTTGAAAACCTAGATAGATGACATCATCTTATTTACTTTCATCATACATGTTGATTATACGTAAAGGAAATTAAGCAGATTTGTCAAATATGATCGATTTCGTCGAAAACCATGCTGAATTTCGTTTATTAAGCGGTGGTCCTCTAAATAGCTTACAGTTCTTCTCGAGTGATGGTTTCCATAACTTTCCCAAACACTGATATTAAGCCATTTGGACGAGAATTTCCGGGCTGTGGCTTATTACCGTTTCTTGAATATCAGTTCTGAATTAGCAAACTTCCACCCTCTGGTAATTTTTTCATAGCAAATGACTATTAAAAAGAACAGTCAAGGGCTTTTCTATAACATTTTTCACCTCCTTCATTGTCTTCGGATGAAACTTATCAGGGTCTGCCGTTTTTGTTTACTTTTCATTCCGTTTATTGCCGATAGCATTTGTACACCTTTTATGTCAGTATGTTGGAGAACGTTCTCCTCTCTCATCAGTGAAACTGGATTCAGGACATGATTTGTGTATACATTTGTAAACACAGATGCAATAACAAAATTTGATTTTTGCCATTCCTTCGTTGCCTTGAATCAAGTAACTGTTTTCCGTAATCAATGGACCAGCTGACTGAGTAAAGACTCATATTTCTGACATAACTGTAAATCTTTTTTTTTTTCTATTTTCAGCAATATACGCATCATATTGATGTTTATCATGTCATAAAGATCTCTGTTTCTCTACGTAAATAAACATAATCTTTTCTAGAATGCTGGTCATTGGTCTCTTCTAGTTTCTTACGAGCTACTTTCTTAGACAAGAGGCATTTCTTTATTTCATCGCTCCACCACCGGCCTCGTTTTAGGGAAAGACCGACTACGACGTATTGGCTCATATGTTCCCTATACTGCTTTGAAAGTTTTACTGAAGCTTTTCCACTACATCCATGTTATTTTCATAGACCTTATCATCTCAGATTTTCCTGTCAAGAGGAATTCAAAAATCATAAAAGTTTGTTTGTCTAAAATCTAGTGTTTTTGAGACTGTCATGTTGACCAACATTACATGCAGTGTTGAAATTCACCTCCAAATTGATCTGTCGGCGATCTCTGTTACCAAAATTTTCTCTAACCTCACCAGCATTAACGAGATCGTTATCTGAAATTAAAACTAAAATGAGATATATTCCGTCGCGAGTAGGTTTATCAATTAATTGGATTAAAGTAATTTCAAAGAAATTTAGGTTGAGGTTTCAATCAATAATCATACAACTGTAATTATTAAGGAATTAAGAGCTCTTTAAAGCAAATAGGAAAGTGTAATCAAGCAGCAGTAGAAACACTTTCCATAACGATAAGATTTATAAAGTAAAACATTTACATGGAAAACGAGTTCAGTAGACACTGCTCGACCAAGGACAGGGTATAGGCACTATTGGCACTCTCGCATGTTAGGGGGCAATCACATGAATCATAAAACTTGTTGCCAGAGTTATGGAGAGAAACTGGAACACTATGTCTTATAAGGTAAAAAGAAAAAGATAGAGCAGTTTAGGGACAGGTCTCAGCAAACTCTGCGAGAAATGACGCGCATTATTGTCAGTAACAAGATTCCTAAAATTCTAAAACTGTTTCCGCTTTCAACGTAAAATTTGTTAGTGAACTAACCTTGTAAAATCTAGTGTAATGATTATCTACCAACTGGGGTCAGACGAAGATCCTTTGTGATTTCTGTAATCCTTTTGCGTTGCCGCTCACAGGATGAGCCTTGGGTGCGCAGTAAAGTAGCCGCTGATAAAGGCATGAATATTCCAATGTGACCCTAGGTCCAATTGGTTTCACTAGTCACTCTGCTGCTGCTGTTGTATTGTACCGAGCGTCAGCATACCTTCCCTCACATCACCAGCTAAACAAACTGTTAAGGTATAACAACACAAATAAAGCCTTTTAGGTTAATTAACGTAGGATACCCACCGCCAGTGTCTCTTAACAGCTGACAGACGGTGGGCAAGTCGAGCAAGATGAATTCCCGAAGCATTACTGAGTTCAGGTTAAACAGTATATGTTTCTTATCGATGAGCTGGTTTCTAAGAAGCATTTACAGCAGTGTGTGAGTGTGGGGCAGTCGTGCGTGTGTCAGTACGGGCTGGTTCACCGTGACTTGGGTCGTGGAGTCGATAGATTGATCTCTGTGCATCATGGGAGACGGGTCTTTGTGCGAAACCCGCTCCGTACGGTTGGCCTGGCTGGGCTCCTTGACAGACTAGATCTGGGACACGAGCTGAGGGATTTTCTTCCCAAGAGGAGAGGTGGAGTCTTGAGGAGGTGAAGGCACAAGGTGACAGAATCAATTGGCAGGGATAAGAAGTAGTAAGGCTGATGGGGGTGAGGGTCCAGAAGGGGTCAGGGTCACTAAAAGTGTTGAGTAAGGGTCAAGTGAAGAGATTTGGGATCGGGGAAGATGAGGGAGTCGTGTTGGGGAAGGTGGGAGAGGACATGGCAAAGCTAGATTCCTGGAGCCCTGATGGTCGATGACGTGGGTATTCGCTGGAAGACAGTAATAGTGTCTTACACTCTTACCATGTACATGATAGTACAAATGGCTCCTCCCTACCCACCACTCCTTCCGATAAATGAACTGGCAAGAAGATAGTCATCAAGAAACACAATGAAATACACACAGAATAAACTAACATGGAAACCTTGCATACGAGATAAGAAGAGATGGACAGCACAACTGATTTAATTGCAGCCTCCAGATACTTTAGGGAAGAAGGGATTCAGCTGCCAATCTGTAGAGAAGACAGAAGCTGTGATGCTTGCATGTCATGTGGCGTGTGTAGCTGTAAACCTACGCCAGACTATGGTCATTATCTCTACGAATGAGCGTCAACGAAGAGCTGCCACATATGCTCCTAAGCATGTATATCTGCAGCTTATTTCGGGTACCTAGATGCCATAAGATTTCTCCCTTGAGTATTTTTTTTTTAATATTATGTCGTCTTAATTCTTCAAAGCTTTCTCCAGGTATCCATGCCCTACACTTGCCCCTCTCCTGCCCACAGCTCTATTTTTATCCTCTCTCCTTTTAACAGCTACACTTGCACCCTCTCCTACCCACAGTATCATACTTGCCCCTCTTTTTGCCCACAGTCCTCCACTTGTCTCGTCTTCTGCTCACACCCCTACACTTGCCCCATTTTCTGCCCACAGCACTAAATTTGCCCCCTCTACTGCCCACAGCCCACCCAAATCTCCTCTGCTGCCCACAGCCTTACGCTTGTCCCTCTTCTGCCTACAACTCCTACACCTGCCCCTTCTCTTGTCCATAGCTTTACACTTGCCTCTCACTCGCCCACAGCATTACACGTGCTCCCTCTCTTGCCCACTGGCCTATGCCTGCCCTCTCTCCTGCCCACAGCCTTACACTTGCCCCTCCCTTGCCTAAAGCCCAACAAGGGGTATATGACTTGGAATTCAGCATCATCATGTAGGGTTTGCCTTTCCTTAATAGAACACACATTGCCTCGACGTTTCCTAAAACAACAAATTCAGTTTTATAAACAACCCAACAGCTTATCAGCTGGCAACTGGTGGGTCGACTCGACATAAACGACCGAGAGTGTATCAGGAGACGCGATCACTTTCCGACGCCCTCCAACAAATGACAAGAATATTGCCTTTCACTATATGTTAGTGCCCGTAAACCAGGGGCACTCGTGACGGCCCGTAAACCGGGGGCGCTCGTGAAGACCAGTAAACCAGAGACACTCGAAAGGGCCAATAAACCAGAGGTACTCATGAAGGACAGTAAACCAGGGGTGCTCATGAAGGCCTGTAAACCAGGGGTGTTCATAGTAAATTAGGGGCACGCGAGAAGGCCAGTAAACCAAGGGTGCTCATGAAGGCCGGTAAACCAGGGACACTCGTGAGCGCCAGTAAACCAGAGGCACTCATGAAGGCCAGTAAACTGGGGGCACTCGTGAGGGCCAATATGCCAGGGGCACTTATGAGAGCCAGTAGAAGCAGTCAGTCGTCACTGGCTGTAGTCAGGGCACTCTCGAGGGACAGAAAAAGCTACAACATACAAGGAACACACCAAGAAATCCAGTATGGTCGTCAATGTGGGGATTTGCCTGTGGCTTTTAGAAATGCAAGGCTGCGTCCTGTCTGGTGTGAGGATGGAGCCGTGAGTTTCCTGTCTGTTTTGAGGATGGAGCCGTGAGTGTCCTGTCTGGTGTGAGAATGGAGCCGTGAGTTTCCTGTCTGTTTTGAGGATGGAGCCGTGAGTGTCCTGTCTGGTGTGAGGTTGGAGCCGTGAGTTTCCTGTTCGGTGTGAGGATGGAGCCGTGAGTTTCCTGTCTGGTGTGAGGATGGAGCCGTGAGTTTCCTGTCTGTTGTGAGGATTGAGCCGTGAGTTTCCTGTCTGTTTTGTGGATGGAGCCGTGAGTTTCCTGTCTGGTGTGAGGATGGAGCTGTGAGTTTCCTGTCCGGTGTGAGGATGGAGCCGTGAGTTTCCTGTCTGTTGTGAGGATGGAGCCGTGAGTTTCCTGTCGGGTGTGAGGATGGAGCCGTGAGTGTCCTGTCTGGTGTGAGGATGGAGCCGTGAGTTTCATGTCTGGAGTGAGAATGGAGCAGTGAGTGTTTAGTCTGGGTGTTCTGTCATCACATCTTTCGAGAAACTGTTCAGTGTCTACATCATTCATTTGAGAAAAAAAATGTTTTATTGGGTCACCCCTCACTCTTCTCTCTTCTATGGTGGGCAAATTGAGGCCTCTTGTCTTTCTCCTTCAATCAGATTTCTTAATTCTGATTCCGCGTTTGTTGTTTTCCTCTGGATTTTCTCTCTTAACTCTTTGTGCCTCGCAATTTGCGTGAGCAATTCTTGAGAAGTGTATTTTAGTTTTGGCCTTATTTATAGTATGAACAGTTTGCTAAGTATTTCCTTATCCATATAATGAACGCCATTGGCGAATCTTCAGGTGATCCGGTGTTATCCGACAGTTTGTCTCTTTTACTCTTTTCCTAATGTGTGTGTGTGTGTGTGTGTGTGTGTGTGTGTGTGTGTGTGTAAGTACCTATTTGTACAGTACGTTGAATGAATTTTACTCTCTGAGCCACATCGCTTGATTATTCTCCGCTGTACAGCTTCTTGAATTTCTGTATGCTCTCTACTTTAACTAGTCTTCATTAATTTCTTTTCATTAATTCACAACTCTTACACTATAGAATTACTTCCTCACATCTTCCCCAACAAGTTTCCCGTCCATCTTCATGCTGTGTGTGTGTGTGTGTGTGTGTGTGTGTTAGGGACCCCAACATAGTGGACGGCTCGTGTGACCCAGTGAGATGCCGGAAGACAACCTCTGCATCTACGGCCACACCTGCATCACATAATTTCCCGGGAGAGTTGTCAGGTAGTGTAGTGAGAGTCCTGAGGTGAGAGAGGGAGAGAGTTGGATGTGGAGCGGCTCAAAGGAGGGAAGTAGCATGAAGCATCCATTATGCTCCTCAGCCCAATAGCTTTTATCGATAAGGAAGCTGCTAGTGTTTGTTCCACTTGCCTCTGCGCTATTACGTCGGATCGAAGAAGACTCACTCACCTCAGATCGAGTTCGATTAGGCGAGTTCGAATCCTGTCGAGTTGGCGCAACTGGTCAAGTTGGATTCGATCGTAATACGGAGATTGGTACATTTGAATCAAAGTCACTTTGGTCGGGACGGACTCGTTTTTTCACAGTTGTAGTGAGTGTCGTTTAAGTTAGGTCAGGCTTATTCAAGTCACGTCAACTAGAGACGTGATTTAAGACCATTCAGAACCCAATGAACATTACTTTAGGTTTACTAAGAAATATAAGATTTTGAATTTATGTCAGCCAGAGAGCCATCACGGCCGCTGGCATTGTGAAGCAAGCAGCAACCATTGGGCGAGTCAGGCAGTTGGTTCGCCATACGTACGTATATTGGAGAAGGTTATGCGTCCTTATCAGTCCCCAGGGGCAGGCTGAGGGGAAGGAGATCGACAGCGCCCTGAAGACCCTAGCCGCCATGATGAATGGAACACACCGCACTGCAAAACCTGTTGCTCGTCCAGGAAAAACAAAAGTTTGAGATCAGAGGCATGAGGGATGATTTCTCGGTTTTCTATCACTTTCATTCAAAAATGCAGTGAGGCAGCTGGGAGAGTCACGTCCAGAAGTGGTGGGAGAGCCACGTCCAAAATTGACTGAGTAATTCTGAAAGTTATGACAGTAAAAATGACTGTGTTTATGTTGGTGATTAAAGGTGTACTAAGGTGGTCTTCCTGGTGTATTGGTTCCTGTGGCCTCCTTTCCTGCACAGATGCTAAGAATCTCCGGGTTTCCGCCTGGTTCTACTGCCAATGAGAGGGAGGACTCAGACAGTAGTAGTCCGGATTCTCCCACGACCTTTCCCTCTCTGACAGACCTGCCTTTTTTTTCTATCTAATATACCAACATTCGCATTCTCTACAGCAACCTGTCTCCATTTGACGACCATCTGTTCAGTGCATCTCCTTATATCTTCTCCTTGACATCCAATTGTCAAATAATGTTCTCACTAGCCCCTTTTTCGTATCCAACTCTAGTCTTGACTCACAGTTACGTTCAAAGGTGGTGTCTGTGCTTATTCCAACATCTACACACCTGTTGCACGCCTCGAGGACCTTGAGTCTCCAAACCCTGATAATATGTGGCTCGAGGTCTGTCTCCCAACTAACAGTCTTCTTGTTTCGAGTATTATTAATTTTATTCTACAAATTTCTTACCTTTCTTCTACTAACTAAATTCCTTCCATGAAACTGTGGCACCCTCTCATCCGCAAGCCAAGATCCTCCATAGGGGATAATCAACGTTCACCGTAGGGAATGGGTGAATTCCTCCCATACAGGTGGTGTGGGTAGAAGCCCTCACGTTCTTCATTCTCAGTGATCTGGAGCAAATTACATCCCACCCTACACATATTCCTGACCGCTGTGACCACTCTCTTAATATTATGGATCTGTGTTTCATCTCAAATCATTGACGCTGTAGCTACACAATCTCACCCCAACTGGTTCATCTGACCATACTCGCAAAATCTATAAACTTTAATGGCTCCTCCCCCTCCGGCAGTATCGGAATCTCAACAAAACTAAGGGGAATAACTTACGATAATTCGTTTCTGGCTTTCTTTGGGTACATTACCGCGTCTTATGTGGTGATGCTTCTGTCCCACTGCAGAGGTTATTATTGCGGGAATGGGAGCATTTATCCCATCTTACTCCAAGATGTCTTCTTCCAAACCATGGTTCAACCGATCCTGTACTAAGGCCATTCAGGCAAGGGATCAGGCATATCGGCCTTGGAAAAACTCCCCTTCCTTCGAACTCTTATTCATCATCTGTCACTGCCAATAATCATTGCAAGTACGTTATTCGTGAGGACAAACATTCTTATATTCAAAGAAAAAGCGATAACCTTTCCTCGTCACACACTGACAGCTCTTTCTGGTCTTCGGCTAAGTGCGCCGCTAATAAATTCTGACGGTGCTATACCAACTCTCATTGGTTCCTGTTTTTCCTCTAACTCAACCTTACATGATTCTAACATTCCTTCACCCTTGATGCTCCTCATACTAATCATATACCCCTTCCCGTATTCTCTTTTCGAACTGTCCGAAAAGAGCTTCTCTTTCTGGACATAAGCAAGGCTTATAGTCCAGGTGGCATCCATCCTCGTGCACTGAAAGAGTCTGCCTCTGAACTTGTACCTGTGCTCTGCTCGTCCGTTCCCTTTCTGTTTAAACCAGAACTTATCCTTCTTCTTGGAAACATGCTTTGATACATCCATTCCCTAAGGGGTGACCGTTCTAACCTTCTAACTATCATCCTGTTGCTTTAACATCTACGATTCCCAAAGTCTTTGAGTCCTTCCTCAACTCCCGTATCTTCAAACATCTTGAATCTTACAGTCTTCTCTCTGATCACCAAAATGGCTTCCGTAAGGCGAGATCCGCTGGTGACATTCTTTCCTATCTCACTAATGTCTGGTCATCATCCTTGAAAGATTTTGGAGAGTCATATGTAGTTGCCCATGATATATCCAAAAATTTTGACAGGTTGTGGCATCGGGATCTCACCTCTAAACTCCCCTCTTTTGGATTCCCTCCCTCACTTTGTTCCTTAATATTTAGCTTCTTCTCTGGCCAGTCTATCTCAATGGTTGTTGATGGATCAGCCTCTCCCCTTTTCTCATCAATAGCGGTGTTCCTCAAGGCTTTATCTTGTCTCCTACACTTTTCCTCCTTTTAATCAACTATTTCCTCGCTTCCACAAATAATCAAATGCATTCAAACGCTGACAACTCAACAATGCATTCCTCCACATCCTTTAATAATATTCCTTCTCTCACTCGATCTACATCTCGTCTCGACACAACTTCCTCAATAAACTCAAACTTGGACAGGATATCTCAGTGGGGTAGACGAAATCTGGGTAAGTTTAATCCATCCAAGACAAAGTTTTTGCCTATCTCTCTATCAAAAATTCTTCTCTCCTTTTACGGTTCTGTAATTCCACCTCTTGACTCAATGAACATACTTGGTATTACCGTAACATCGACTCTTTCTTGGGAACCCCACATTACGGGAATAGCTAAGGCTGCCTCTGAGAAACCGGGAGTCCTGTTTAAACGTTGAAAATTATTTTTTTCACAGCAATTGCTCCATTTATATAAAGGATTGATTCGTCTTTGTGTGGAGTACTGCTCTAACATCTAGAGAGGCTCTAGCTCTGCATCCATACTCGACAGAGGTGACTCGAAAGCGGCACGACATATCACTTCTCTCAGGCTAACTTCAAAACTTGACCCACTTGACCTCCACTGCTTTGTTAGTGCACTTTCCCTCTGCTGCAGGTGTTACTTTGGTTTTTGCTCCCGGGAGCTGGCTGCTTGCGTGTCCCCACCACTAGATAGACCACACAATACTCGGCAAGCTGCTGCGTCCCATGATTATTGTGGCCTTTGGCAACTAAGGGTGGGCCGTTTTGATAACCGTTCCCTGCACCTCGTAGCTTTGGACCTCTCTACCCTCTCACGTCTTTCCTAGTAACTATAACCTGGCACATTTTAAAAGACAAGTTTTTCACTTCCTCCAAAATTCGTAAGTACTTTACCTTTTCTCTTCTTTTCTCTTTCATTAACCTCTCTATATTTCAATAAAGGCCCGGCCTTGATGTGGACTTATATCCGTGTCTGGAGCCTTCAACGTAAAAAATAAGTAACAGTCTACCGTATTAGCGATAAGGAGGGTCGCCTGATATAGCCTTCACTCACTTCATTAGCCACGTTATGACTAACCCCCGGTAGCTGCTTCATTGCAACTTAACGTTCACTGTAGCCAGCTGGACGACGTGTGGTGAATCACACTCATGACACCGTACCTTACCATCACGACCTTTCTTCACCTGAGGATAACAAGAACTTCACAGGGACGCACCAAGCAGACAAAAACACCTTGAGCGTACTACCCGGTGACAGGAGTGGTCTCCTCGTGATACACACACGTGTTGAATAACATAACGTCCAGATTTTAAGTTGCAGGAAGAACTTCAGAATTTTCCTTAACTGTTTTGAAACATTGAGCCATGTGATGTGCAGTACAAATGTTTCATCATGAGAGACGTGTGACCAGCATGTATGGGAATGTGTGATTAACATCATCAATACCTGTACATTGTGGGCCATCCATTTTGCTTGTATCTTAATTCCTTCAACGTGATTCAGAGACAACATAGGATATCTCTCCATTCTATTTGTGGGATATCGCTTGTCTTTCTCACACGCTTACACTAAGATTGATATTTGTGCCAGTAATATGATCTTTTTGCTCTTGTCATCCCAATGATCACCTACATGGAGGCAAATGGGTCTATGTCTCACGATGATGAGGAGGGAGACAAACTGGATATTCAGGGACCTCATTTATCGCGCTGGTGAGGAGGAGACAGACTGGACGTCGAGGAGCCTCATACGTCGCGATTTTATTCTGGAAGAACAGGCTCCGCATTGAGGATCCTCACGTATCGTGTTGGTGAGGAGGGGGAAGCCAGGGGATAGGGTTATGGTGGGGGGAGGCGGGTGACTACAGTAGGAAAAAGCCAAACCATGTTTTAAAAATGGCGCCCTCGGCCTGGCCTCAGGCATATATTCCCCCCTTTTTCATCAAATAGGATCACAAAATTCTATCGAACGGTATAGGAATATGTCTGCCATATAAAGTTTTTATTTAACTGAAGCTTTCATCTGTTCACTTCCGGAGGCAGTGAACGGGGTTGGTATGTGGGTATGGAAGGTGCGCAATGGTGTCATGTTGCACCATAACAGGGCAGCATTATAGCACCACAATATTACAGCACTTCGGTGTTTGTGGTGAGTCTGTAATTATCTGATCACATTGTACGGGGAGCGATTTCTACACCAGTGGGGCCGCATCTCTCGAACTTTGTCACATCACTTTCCATTTCTTTACTGCTGTCATCCTTCAGAGTTTCATTATCAAGGTTACTCCATTCATCTGCTCCTTTTATCCTATACAAGAGCTCCTTTACTTCTTTTTCAGGACGTTTCTCGTTTGATTCCATGTTGTGACGTCTGGTTGTTCCATCTTTGCATTGTTCAAAGAACTTTTCACTGTTGATAGCACGAAACGACATTAAAACTTAAAGGCTTTGGTCAAGTCACCCATTATTCTTTGTTTCCTCTATGATGGACAGATTTTTTCCTTGTAATCTCTCATTGTAACTCTGTTTTCTTAATACTGGCACCATCTTTGATGTCCCTGTCCCCACCCGTCTGGACCTTCTCTGTTAGTTCTTCGTGTTTCTTTAACAGCAATGACCAAATATGAAAACAGTATTTTAGTGTTGGTCTGATATGCAATGTGAACACTTTGCTGAATATTTCATTATCCGTATCACTGGATGCAATTCTGATATTTGCTGGCAGATAGTATGTCTCCTTTCCATTTCCCCAACGGTAGAGCTCTGACGACAGATTAGTCCTTCTCACAGATTCCTGCAGCTTATCTCTCGCTAGATGATATCTATGTTGCCATTTACTCGGGTTCAGTTTCTTACACCATATTTTACATTGACTTAGGAGTCTGTCAACGTTTTATTGTAAGTTGATGCAGTCCTCGATACTATTTACTTCCCACATGACCTGAGCATCATTCGCAAACATACTTAGGTATGAACTGATTCGTTTTTGCAAGTCATTTCAATAGATCAAGAAGGGCAGTGGTCGCAGGAACGAGTCCTGTGGCACTCCACTGATGACTCCAACCCATATCGAGAGGGCTCCTCTGACATTCCTTTGTTCCCATTCATAGGTAATATTTTATCAATCAAAAGAGTCTCCTCTTATTCCTACCCCAAGATTCAGCTTCTTTACCAGTGTCTTGTGTTAAACGGTGTCACATTCTTACTGGGCTATCCATTCATCCTCCTCTTTTTCTTAAAACGATGCTCAATTGTCTAGTGACTTGTCAAGCGTATGTGCACACTTCTTTAGCACATATGGAGAAATTTCTTCAGAATGCTGAGCCTTACTTGAGTCGAAGACCTTTTGCAGTATGTGTGTGTGTGTGTGTGTGTGTGCATGTGAACATCTACAACCATTACAAGCGTGAAGATTTCTCTTGAATCTCTAGATCCATTATAGTTAAGAGCCTTCTCTTGAACTTCTACATTCATTATAGCTATATGAGACTTCCCTTGAACCATTACAACCATTATAACTAATTTCTTTTCTTGAACTTCTATAACTACCATGACCATAAGAGCCTTTTTTTTTTTGAACCACGACCACCATTATAACTGTAAAACCATCGCTTGAACCTCTACAACCACTAGGATTATAACTTTAAGAACCATCACTTGCACCTCTAGAAGCAGTTTCCCAAATAGTCTGTGCAGGTAGGTCTTTTTTCTATCATCATCTCCAAAATGCATTACTTTTTTCAACGCTGAATCTCATATGACACTTTTCGGACGAGGTCGGCACATTTAGAGACATACTTAGGTTTAAGTCTAAATCGCTTATTTTTCTCTTAATGAGTGGACCAAGGACTGAACAATGTGTTACGCACAACCCAAAAAGGGTCTTTATGGAAGGGTCCGTTGTATGTCAAAATGAACAATACGAATACTTTTTTTATATGTAATGCTGGTAAGCGTGATTGGGAGGAGCATTTTCTAATAGGAGCTCCTCCTTATAGCAATGAAATTAAACGCAAAATGAACACCTATGTGAAAATGGTATATCGAACACGGCATACAATTTTGCACACTGACATATAAATTCAGCACCGAGGTTTGGGAATGAGTTGCCGTCTAAGAACGGAACCAATCACAGGATATGAGACTATAGCATATACATAGTATACCAATATTTCATACATCTGTGGTCGTTAAATCGTTATATATTTGCTACACTCCTCGACTATTGAAGCAATGCATTAGGTTTCCCTTTTCCTTCGTGTCTGGAACCTCCCATTCATGTTGTGAAACACGTGATAAGATACACAGTTAGCAAACTGCACGTATGAGGATGAGCACAACACGCCCTTATTCATATGTATCATACGGTCGCTATTTGCGGATGTCACGTATAGAGTGTCTTACTGCTTGCAATTTCGTTCTGAATATATATAACTATGAGAATCTATATTCCTACCTACTCTCATAGATGTATGTATCAGTTACCAATCATCACAGTCCATGCCTGGAGATATTATCGTGGCATAGATGGTTCCAATAAACTTTAAGATGACAGTTGATCACCCAACATATACCTTACATGAATTAAATGAAAAACTCTGATGTCGACTAAATGCTTCCCAAATGATAAAGTTGGGTTCTGTCAACATATCATTTCATGCTTTCAGTGGAACGGAAAGACATCCAACATGAACTGTCTGGCAGCCATGGTACATCCAGCATGATTGTCTCTATAATCACCCACCAACATTTGGCATCTGATTTCATAAGCTGCCAATATTGTATCCGGTTTTCTTATATCATAACATGAATGACAGTCAAGATAATATGACGTGACGGTGCTGACGTAATGTAACCATAAGGATACACAGGCACGTATGTTTCGAACATTAACATTTACGATACACAGCGTTCTCAGTCACATGGATAATTTATCATTTAATCTAATTTCTTCGTCTTCATTTATCATAACGATTCAGATAATATACAAAAGAAATATGTGTTGTGATAAATGTCGGTAAAGTGACTAGTTATCCATATCTCATTATCAGGACAGCAGGCTACCAGCGTGTAGAACCTTAAAGCATATAGTCAAATGCTATTGCCTGTTGTCTCATATTGTCCAACATGTAATGGCAATGATACTCTTTTCATTGTGTGTACATCACTACCAACACTGAATACCTGGGATTTATTCTTATTGAAAATCACTCGTTTTATTTTGTTAGGTAACCAGACTTTCGTTCCACAACAGAGTTCGATACCGGGACCAGATGTTATGGTCTGCCTAACAATATTTGAGATACATCCTTATCGAAGGCATTTCAGAGGAATATAAAGATGACATGAGGTGCTGAATCTTGTCTCAGTTCTACGTTTTGTATCAATTGAGACAGGATCTGCTGCCATGGAAGCCAAAGTGATTATTGATTGATAATTACCTCTCGAGAAAGGAGTGTGAAAGTTTAGGTCGAGCAACAGTTGCCATGATCATCCCCAACATGGGGAGGTCATCCATAACTTAGGAAAGATCTTCCCCAACACGGAAATGTTCTTTCCCAATACGCCCCCAACACGAAGATGATCTTCCGTAACATAGAGAAGATCTTCCCCTACACGGATTATTCTTCCCCAATACGGCTCCACCACAGCGATGATCTTCCCTAACATGGAGGAGGTCTTCACTAGCACAAAGACGGTGTTCTCAACACGGGGGCGATCTTTCACATAGATCAAGAAAAAGTAATGATCTTTGGATAGAAACTTGCAGTGCGCCACCGGTGATCACAACGAGAAAGGCTCCCCTGCCACGCGTCTTTTGACCCCTTCCATGGAGATGCATCCGAAGTCTCCTTCTTATTCCTGCCTGATGATCCACCATCTTCATCAGCCTGCTACCTGGTGTGATGTCAAATACCTTCTGCAGTCCATGATGCGGATAATTCACCCAGCCTTCTTTTTCGTCTTAAAACTCCCTCTCGGCGAAATTCAAGAAGTTTGTTACATATGTCCTCCTTTCCATGAAACCATATTTTCTTTCACTTGGGAAATTTCTCCTTTGCAGTAAGCCATCCATTTGCTTCCCGATTTTCTTCTCCAGTAATCTGCAGACCGTGCTCGTCAGGCACACCGGTCTGTAGTTCAGTGCCTCCTCCCGCCCCCCTACTTACAGATGTTTGCCATAATCCACTCCCTTGGTACATTGCCTTGGTTCAGTTCATCTTGAACAGCATTTCAAGTGGTTTGTCAAGTGTAGCTGCACACATACTTAGCACGTATAGAGAGATTTCATCAGGGCCATGAGCCTTATATGGGTCAAGACTCTTCAGTATTTTGTTTATTCATACATTCTCTAGATACCTCAAGGCTACGGCCTCCTCCCCTTTCCATCCCACGATTGCTGGGGCTATAGTGTCTTCCAAAGTGTGTGTGTGTGTGTGTGTGTGTGTGTGTGTGTGTGTGTGTGTGTGCGTGCGTCCATTGATATGTCTGTGTAGTGGGCTGTTGCAGGACTGGTATTCCGGTGTTCTGGGTATTCACATTATCAGGAGTTCATGACTGTAGTGTTCCACAGCAACAGAACAAGTGAGGCCTCACAAGACTGGCTCACGAGTGGGGACACTGGCTGGCGGGGTGCTGGTGTTATATCAGTTTGTGTGCACGGGGACGGGCAGTTGACCTTTCTTCAGATTATTATTTGCTGTCCTGGCTTAGCGTATTTTACGAATCCACAACTCTGTTGCTGAAGAAATGCTTTCTCATGTCGCTCCGTACACTCCTTTTACCTAACTTCAAGTTGCGTTCTCTTTTTCTGGACTTTCTTTGAACATGAAACAAGTTCTGCTTGACGCCGTTTCGGACTCAGAAATTTTTACGCATTCATCTTGTCTCCCCGTATTCTTCTTCCAAGCTGAATCGACTGAAGCTTCTGTCCTCTCTTCTTTAATCATTCCATTCCGTTTCACTATCATACTTGTTGCATTCCACTGAACCTTTTCTAGCCATTCTAGGTGGTTCCTGAAATTGCGTCATATTCCCGCTTAGGAAGAACGTTAATCATGTATGTCTTCCTGAACAACTCAGTCTCCGTTGACATTATTACTGACCAGACACGTCAGGCCTCCTTTGCACATGCTGTTCTGATGACGAGCTCAGCGTCATGTCAATTTCTGCCTCCCATTCACATTACGAGTCTCGTCATTTCTCCCCACCGTCATGGTCCTTAGCGTCTGATCAGTTTGAACTCTTCTCAGCTTCATGAATTGCATTTTGCAGGTGATTTCATGAACAGTTTGCCGATCGTTGTTGAATCTTAAAGTCTCTCCGTAATACATTGCAATCCCTTTCTTCCGTAATTCTAATATCTGCAATATCTAAACAAAAATCTACTTCATCTGGCAAATCATTTACCTAAATCAGAAGTAGCAGCACTGAACCCGAAGAGATCCCACGTCTCCTTCACCCAACTTAAGTAGTCTTCCCTGACCTGAGTCATGAAGGGGATGCTCCATCACGTGGTCCACCCCAGGCGACAGGAGTGCTCCATCACATGCTCAACCCTCCCACTGGCCGCCTCACACGGATTGATTTCCATTTCGGAGTTAAATTTACCCAGTTATCAGTAGGGGAGCGACCGAGGCGCGTGGCCGGGGGCGGCACCTGTCTTCCGCTCAGAGGCAGGACTTTCCTGCCAGCCATTGGCGCACGGGGCAGCGTGCGGTGTTAAGGGCGGCCAGTGGTGTTTGAGGCAGCCAGTGGTGCTTGGGGCAGCCAGTGGTGCTTGGGGCAGCCAGTGGTGCTTGGGGCAGCCAGTGGTGCTTGGGGCAGCCAGTGGTGCTTGGG
>JAYMFT010021705.1:0-16389 GCA_038088735.1 Panulirus argus
ATAAATATATATATATATATATATATATATATATATATATATATATATATATATATATATATATATATCGACTCGGCTCAAAATTGTTTGAGCTCAGCCTCTCCAGCCGGATCAATATCTGTAGCTTAATTTTACTTTTAGTGGCTTGGCGTCTGGGGGCGTTGCATGAGAGGAGCACTTACTGTCGTCCACCTTGTAATTACCCCCACGTGTTCCAAGTTCCTTTAAGTGCTGACATACGACCCACGCAGGAGTCATTTACACTCTTCACACACACACACACACACACCAGGTCATCTAGAACCCCCAATGAATGGAATTAGGAGTCAGCTGAAGGCTAAAATGCGAGTAAGTGAGCTGGTGACACTGAGTTTTTCACTTACCAAGGACACAGAATAATGACAGGCGGGTGTTGAAGATGGCCCCCTAACGCTAGACCTTAATACTGGATGGTGTATCGAGCAGATGCCCTGCTGAAAGGTGCAACTAGCAGATGCCCTGCTGAAAGGTGTAACTAGCAGATAATCTGCTGAGTGGTGCAATCCACAGATGACCTGCTGTAAGGTTCGACCTGCTCTCTGTCACTGGGGCTTTATGAGTACCTAGGTGCAGGAGGCAAGGTGTCAGGTATCGATGTTGGGGGTGGTGTCATTTTATTTCTGGACGACTTGCCCCAGGGTAACGTAAAACGCAGAATGGCAGAGAATTAGTTTTAAGAAATGAGTTCATTTAGAAAAAAAAAAATTAATCAATAAAGCATGAGCGTGCCAAAGACGTCGTGGAAACGCGGTTGTTGAGAGGCTTTCCTGCAACTCGCAGAGAGAGAGAGAGAGAGAGAGAGAGAGAGAGAGAGAGAGAGTGAGAGAGAGACACTATGGTTAACCTGGTGTGTGTCTGTCCGCCATATCCCCCAGGGCCGAGCTTGTCTTCGGAAGTGTAACGGTGACGGCGACTGCCTCAGCAAGCGGAAGGTGTGCCTCTGTGACAGCATCTGCGGCCTCTCCTGCGTCAACCCAGGTCAGTAGCGTCCCTCCCTTCCCCCTAAAGCGGTGTCCGTAACTCCATGTAGGTTAGTGTGTCCTCCCCCCCCCCACACACACACCTCCTGCAGCAGCGTCAGCAGCTCCAAACAGGTCAGTGTCCAACTTCAGCAGCGAGAGTAGCTCCAACCACGTCAGCGTACTCCTGCAGCACCGTCAGTAGCTCTACCCAGGTCAGTGTCCCCTTGCGGCAGTATCACTGTGGCGACCCAGGTTCGTGGCTCCTGTGATACTTGTGGCAACGTGCATCCTATGGCAGCGTAAGTATAACCACTGTGATCAGCCATGTCAGTGCCTCTCGTGGTACCGTAAGTAGAACCAGTGTGACCACCTATGTCAGTGCCTCTCGTGGTACCGTAAGTAGAACCAGTGTGACCACCTATGTCAGTGCCTCTCGTGGTAACGTAAGTAGAACCACTGTGATCACCTATGTCAGTGCCTCTCGTGGTAACGTAAGTAGAACTACTGTGATCACCTACGTCAGTGCCTCTCGCGGTACCGTAAGTAGAACCAGTGTGATCACCTATGTCAGTGCCTCTCGTGGTACCGTAAGAAGGACCACTGTGATCACCTATGTCAGTGCCTCTCGTGGTAACGTAAGTAGAACCACTGTGATCACTACGTCAATGTTCCCTGTGGCAACGTCAATGCTTCCCGTGGCAGTGTCGGTAGGGCATTGTCAGTAGTGTCAGAGGGACGACTCAGGTCAGCTTCTCCCGTGGCAGTGTCAGTAGTGTCAGGGGGACGACTCAGGTCTGCTTCTCCCGTGGCAGTGTCAGTAGTGTCAGAGAGACGACTCAGGTCAGCTTCTCCCGTGGCAGTGTCAGTAGTGTCAGGGGGACGACTCAGGTCAGCTTCTCCCGTGGAAGTGTCAGTAGTGTCAGGGGGACGACTCAGGTCAGCTTCTCCCGTGGCAGTGTCAGCAGTGTCAGGGGGACGACTCAGGTCAGCTTCTCCCATGGCAGTGTCAGTAGTGTCAGAGGGACGACTCAGGTCAGCTTCTCCCGTGGCAGTGTCAGTAGTGTCAGTGGGGCAGTGTTACAACTCTCACTAGAACGAGTCGGGTTAGTTCCTCCCGTGGTGGATGGTGGTGGCCAAGTTTTTCCAGGCAGTAGACTAGTTACTCCAGACGAAAGTATGGTACCGAACACTTCCTTAAAATTCATCACAGATCTGTCGATTCTGATGTACAGATCAAACATCTTTCAACAAAGCAAAAAAATAAAAAATCCACGAAACTTGAATGTTTTCGAAAAGAATGTACAAATTTTTTTATATTTGAGTCTAGTAAGGTGGTTGTAATTTTCCATCAATAAGTAGGAGCCTTTTGCTTTTAAGAATCGCTCTTCCCAGGGCTTTCTACCCCTCTATATCCATAATTTATCTACACTGCAGTTAGAGAGACAATTAGAAAAAGTTTGGAGAGAGTAAACGATGGCGCTGGATACATGGGAAAGGCAGATGACAATCTAGCTGATGGCTGAATGACGAGTTTATCGGTTGAAGGACGGTAATAGTTTCATAAATTCCTAAGCTAGATGGAGACAGGATAGCAAAGCAGAAAGCTCCATCCCCACCTACCAATATATCCAAGATATTTACAGGCAGGAATACATATAACCATAAAGGAACACAGTGCAGTATACCGACAGGGAAATTCTATTGGAAAGGAAGGAATGGATAGCACATTTTGATCTTATTTCTGCCGCTGGATACTCCACGGAGGAAATATTCCAGTCTCTAATCTTTAATCAATAAAAGTTGAAAAGCGTGCATGTTATGTTGTTATTGTTGAACAGACTTATTCACATATAACCGGTATCATTAAAGTATTTGTCAAACCATGTTGTAAAGGTACTGAAAATCACCTTGGCAATACATAGCCGTAAATCATGCGATTGATCTGTATTTCTACTGCTAAAGAATATTTTGTTCCTGTTTGTATTCCGTCTTTACCCTCATTTCTGGTCACTGTATTTCTGTGTAACGAGAGGAATTTCACGTCAGTTACATGACCACGATTAAGTATCCCGGAAACTAAATGTTACATCTGCTCGAACGCTGCACTCTTCCACAAAAAGCTATCTTTAAATTCAATATTCTATTTTGATATTTCTTAGCAGTTGGATTGGTTTTGTTGCTCTCCTTTGTATTCCTTCTAATTTCCCATCGTCTCTGATAAAGTTTGGTGGCCAGAACTTCACACTGTATTCTTAATGTGGTCAAACGGAGACACTGTAAAGAGTAAGTAGCGTCCTTTCGTTCTCAAGCTTTTTTGCGTAGCTATGAAACCAAACCATCCGATGGCTTTATCTGCAATCAAGCTTTGCTTACCTTATCATAAGTCTTTACTAATCCTCCTTCCAAGGTGTCTTTCTTCTCGTACCCCTAATAGAGGCTGGAAGTGGCACTGGTTGAATGGTGACACCATAAGTGTGTAGCCAATACAGTCTGCTCGTCTATCACTTCCTTCCAGAGCTGGCACTTTTCTATTTGTGGGGAGAAGCTGTGGAGGGGTATGGAGGGACTCATGGCAGCCAAACGCTACCGGCAACCTTTGCTGGTGGGCGTCGTGGCCTCGGCGATGTCCTATCAGTAGTCTGGAAGCGCAGGATTTATTCCATTCTTGAAGGTCTCTGTCAACACAGGTTACCTACCTCTGTAGCACCATACTTGCTTCGTGCACACTCAAATTGTAAGCTGTCTAAACCGTTCCTCAGTCGTGTAAGATCATCATGGTAGCGTGTGTTTCATACTGGTAAGGAGTGCAGTTTCCTAGAAACGTGGCAAAGAAAATGTGTATGAGATCATACAAACATTACATGATTATCTGTTCTCTTCTTTCCCAGACAAGGAGTGTCCCGACTTGGACAACCCACTGTTTGGCTTCGTCGAGTTTAACGGGAAGCGGGTGGGCGCCCAGGCCAAGTATAAATGCCAGCAGGTGGGTAGTGTCTTAAGTATCAGCAAATACTTACTGTCAGGCAGTACATGAGCCACCGAGTATAAGTGTAAGTAGCGTAGAATTCCTGTGTTCCTTCTCCATAGTTGTAAATTACTAGTTACTAGTCACTATGGACTGACTCATCCTTGGCGTATTACCTGTAAAAGTATTCTGCAATGAGAAATCGGCTTTATGATCATCGTTCTCCCTTATATTGCACTTCAGCAAAGACTGCTCGAATACGGTATACGACCCCAAAGCTCTATATGACGTAGCAGTCACAGAAGTTCCAGAAGAAGAGAAAATATGCTTCCATATACGTATATGCATCGATGAGTCAGCGTCTCAGACTACTCAAGAACGTTGCCCTACGGAGACGGATAACAGCAAAAAAAATTAAAGGCTTGTCTGGGAAAAATGTACAAGTAAAATACCATAACCCCTGAACCATTTTTGATACTCCAGGAGGAACCTTTCATCTTTACGCAATCATCATACTCTCCATTTGGATAACTGATCTGTACAGACTCGGTCATCCTCTACACACCAACATCCTCATTGACCAAAGCTCCAGCAACTGCTTACACACGATCCTCACGGCTCTACCTTAGCAATGCCCCTCACAGCACTTGATCACCAACGTCTCTCACAGTCCTTCCACTTTCAACGTTATAAGTACAACTAGGATCTTCGATTCCAGTCCCTAGGCGTTCGTTTGAGCTGACCGTCGCTGGAGTTCTCCCGTAGACAGGTAGTGTTCCTCGCAACGGAGCCCAAGGAGAGGCCTCCTCCAGGCTAAACACCATCGAGAACATCGCAAGACAACCCACATCGGTTCGAATCCTGGTCGCGACAGCCGGGCCACAGTTCACCTACCTGTTCACCCTCCCCCAGACAACTGCTTGATAGGACTCGAATCTACAGACACATGTAGTCTTCCGTGGCCTCGAAACCATAGGTGTCGCCGCTGTGCTTATCGAGACTAACCCAATAGAAAGGCAAAGTCATAGGAACGTACATTTACTCAAGGTGGGTTTGAAGAGTGTGATAGTTTAAATATATATATAAACTTGCTGGCCAGCAGACTGGAAGAAGACGGTATTGTCCCCAGCTGAGACGAGGCAGTATCTCGTTAAGAAGACGAGATGAGGATTGTCCCCAGGTAAGACGGAGCAGTATCTCGTCCCGACACAAGATGGGGGTTGTCCCCAGTTGAGACGAAGCAATGTCACGTCACGTCACGGGACGGGATGGGATGGGCTTGCGACCACGACGGAGGCAAGCTGCTACACAAACACGTCCCGCCTCCCGACAACCTCTTTACGTAACAAGGAACAGAAAATGAAGTTTCTCATAAGGTGTAATTTTACCTTCATCCACTCACTCTCTCCCCCACCCCCTCCTGCGGGAGCGGTGTGCAGGGAGTTGATAACCCAATTTTCCCTCCCACAGGCTATATACGGCTCGGGCTGCCACATCTGCTTTTTCTTTTTTTCACCCTCCTCCTACGTCCGAGACTTCGCCAGGAAGACTGCACTCCCCTCCGCTTCTTTATGCCGGAGACTTGCGCGAGAAAACTGAGGATGTCTTCTGGTCTCCTTCGTGGTGGTTCCTCCTGCAGGTGTGACCTTAGGCCTCTGTAGTGGCTTCGTATCCCGCCGACACAACTCGGCAGCATCTTAACAATTTCTTTTACGTTTGTGTGTGTGTGTGTGTGTGTCAGAGAGAGAGAGAGGGAGGGGGCAGCAGCAATCAGCTCAGCCCTGGTTCTTCTTCTTCTTTTTCTTCTCCTGCAGGGGTACCACCTGATCGGCGAGGAGACGCGGCGCTGTCAGGGGGACGGGAACTGGTCCTCAGTTGCGCCCGAGTGCCGAGAAAATTGTGAGTACTACGCTTTTGCCGCCCCCCACCCACCCACTACCCTCTTTCCCCCTTCTCCAACACCCCCTAACATCTCCTACACTCCCGCAACACTACCCTACCCCAGCACCATCCAACATTCCCTCCATCAACGCCCTCACGAAGCCCCAGCACGATAGGTATTATTTACACATATATTTTATTCCCCTAATAGTTGTGTATCGGTCGCCATGACACATATATCCATGTAGTGTATTGGCATATGTGGCTCGACATGATCCATATGTGGATTCTGCACCTCGACACGTTTAGGAACAAATATACCCCACTAGCATGTGTGTAAGGCACCAGGACATGTATGTGGTGCACACAAACAGGTGTGTGAGAGGCACCATGACACGTGTGTACATGAGGCCCCAGGATATGTGTGTGGTGCACAGACACAGGTGTGTGTGAAGCACCATAACAAGTGTGTGGTGCGCAGTCATATGTGTGACAGGTGTCCCTGGCTTAGCAGTAAACCATAACAGGTTTGTGGTACACCAAAGGGTAAACTACACATCAGAACATGGCTGGACTACCGGTAAACTGGTACACATGCGTGGTCACTGTATACCAAGAAACCCCCATTTGATTAGATAGTGTGGTACACAATGGCGAGTGTGGTACAATATGGATAGCATGGTACATCATGGCTATTGTGGTACACCATGACTAATGTCGTACACCATGGACGGTGCGGTACACCATGGATGGCGTGGTACATCATGACAAGTGTGGTGCACCATGGCTGAGGTGTGGCTGGTGTAGTACATCATGACAAGTGCGGTGCACCATGGCTACGGTGTGGCTGGTGTGGTACACCGAGGCTACTGTGGTACACCATGCACGGTGTGGTACACTGGTCCCGATGTTCTCAGACGGTCCCTACCCCTCCCCCTCCCCCCAGCGAGTCGCGGGGTTCAGACGTAATGACAAGCTTCAGGCGTGGCGTTCAAATCCCCACGAGCGACCGGAACGTGGGATCAAGTGGGTCGGATGACATTTCGCGCCAGAGGTGATGATTCGATCACTGCTGTGCCTCTGTACCTCTGCTGGAGGATCATCAGCTCCTGTTGTCAATACGACGTTCGATTTATTCTCGGACTTTATTCCACTGTATTCTACCAGATTTTCTCTTAAAGAAGGGAAAACTTTTGAGTATTGCAAGCCAAGGCTGTGTTATTTTAAGATGAAAAAGCCTGTACTTATGTATTCAAAAGATTCCATAAATATATGATGCTATTATTCACTCCTGTATATTTTGCGATTCGAAAAGTTCCAGTCGTTTTACGCACACACACACACACACACACACACACACACACACACACGACGGGACGAGACATCTCCACTCCTCATGGTGAGAGGCGAGAGCACTACCTGGGTCTTCTGGTGTTGTCGAAGCTACAGATACTGTCGGCACTGGAAAGCCCTACGTTTGTCTTGTACACTGTCGAACACACACATATCTATCAAGCATCAGAGGAGCTAGCAGGAACCAGCTCTTCTTCGTTCAAAAGCATATTAGTCTTTGCTACTGTAACTGATCTCTATAGCTCTAGTAGCAAGAGAGAGAGAGAAAAATATAAGCGAGAAATTGCCAAGTAGTTTAGACACTGATGAAAGAAAAGCCAACAGTATCTTGTTTTAGCGTTTTTGTTGGACGGTAATAAAAAACACAATCACACCGATGTAGCCTAACATTCCTGGGCGACGCCTACTCCCGGGAGCTGTGGTGTGGGCGCTAAAACAAGAACACTTGCGTTTGTGTGTGTGTGTGTGCTTGTGTGCGTAGAATGGGTGCAAGCGCTTTCAGACGCGGTGGAGTACATTGTGTAATTCGTATGTGGCGGTGAGTATAATAAACTGGACTTATATCTCTGGGGGTACCCAACCCTTCAGAGGCACACGCTAATAGGTTCCTCCTCTGCTGTAGGCGTGTGGCCACTGCGACACGGGTGTGCAACTAAAATCATCAAAGGAAACACTTAATGATCCTCGCTTTTCGTACGATATCTCGTGCGACGGAGCCAGCCATCCACAGCACACACACACACACACACACACACACACACACCGAGGCCTCCTGCTGCAAGAGCCATCCACCTCTCTCTCTCTCTCTCTCTCTCTCTCTCTCTCTTCAGTGGGCAACGTTGTCTCGATGACCTCCTGACCCCAGGCACCCAGTGACCTCCTGACCTCCAAGGTTTCGCCTTTCAAAAAATGCTCTCGAGCCATATCGACCCCTTGGCAAGTGAGCCACAATTTCATTTTTTTAAGTGATATACGAAGTCTCCCTGTGTAGATATGAATCATCAGCTCAGGGCAGTCAAGTCATGTCGAGGCATATTAAAAAAGAAAAAACTATATATAAATCCTCTCCTTAGAACCCAAACGTTCGTGTCTTAATATCATTTCATATGACAAGAGTCGTTGGTTAACACGAAAATGTTCCCCTGTTGATAAGAAACAAAAGAGTCATTCGGTCAAATGTTCACTCTGATGCTTTTGATAAGAGCCACCAAGTATTTCACGACGCTAAAAGAATTACGCCGACGCATTCTTCCAGTTCTGACGATGAAAGCAGATATGCCATTAGTCAGAACTGAAATGCTTGACTCCATGAGTATAAATCTATTAAACAGTAAGACGATTTCTTTCCCCTCGTGAATAAAACGCCGCCTGGCATTTACCCCAAAGTAACCTGTACCTCTTTATTCACCATTCCACTACAACATCCATTACTGTACTACAGCAGATAAACCTGCACCACTACACATGGGTCTCCACACACAGAAGCAGATACAGAAAACTCCGTGGTGCAACGGTTAGCGTTGTTGACCGTCAAGCACGCATGGGCCGCTGCAACGGTTAGCGTTGTTGACCGTCAAGCACGCACGGGCCGCCTGTGATGAAACCCACATAGGTTCGAATCCTGGTCGCGCCAGCCGGTCCACAGTCCACCCGCCTGTTCACACTCTTCCCTTGGGAATGATCGATAATGGCGTAAGCTAGAGTGTGTGTGCATGTATGTGTGTGTGTGTGTGTGTGTGTATGCATATACATACATAGTAGTAAAGACATGGTTCATAATAATACAAGGTTAACAGACGGAGGCGATACGAGTGTAAAACTCTCTCCTCGTAACACACAAATCGTAATCACACACTGAGCAGTCTCCACATCTTGTGCACTACATCACTGACCACACACACACACACACACTGTATAACACGTCCTCACCCCACAGTCTTCATCTCCCCAAACTAGTGCCAGAGGTTACTCAGTGAGTCGTCCCCTCCTCCCATCACTTACGTAACCCACACCGTAATGAACGTTTACAACTTTAGCCAGACACTTTAGCGTAGCCACCTCGTCGGGATGGAGGACTCTGGTCGGGTTCAGGTGCTTTATGCCTGAATAACACTTTTTGGTAAATATGCTTTCCACAGGAGCAGAACCCTTGGGGATGATGGATCATTTGTAGTTACGTTGCTCCGTGAATTGCTGGAGGTCCCATACACTGCAAGTGGACCACTCTGATACAGAAGACACAGTATAAAATGCTTCACTAGACTACCCCCACACCCACCCATAGCAAAGGGGCCTTTCGATCGCATAAATACATAGAATATCAAAAAATGGGCCTTCGCCCCTCACAGTGAGAATGAACGTGCAGAGTGTCTAGTGAGAGTCAGAGTAAGAGCTGACCTTGCCCAACTCTGCGAGGTAGACTGCAGAGTGACCTGTTCCCTCCACTCTTGACCCAGAGTCCCCTCTCTCTTTACGTGCTCTCTCTCTCTCTTTCTCTCTTTATTTTTTTTCTTTTCTTAGTCACTACCCTGGTTTGAAGGGGACTTCAACTTCTTAGACCAATCGTATTATTTTCTTTCATCAACTTGAACAACTTCTCAAGACACTGGTTGTAAGTTAGGCAGCGACACAATCGCTCCATAGTGTACTGCACCAGTCCCCACCACCCACAGTGTACTGCACCAGTCCCCACCAACCACAGTGTACTGCACCAGTCCCCACCAACCACAGTGTACCGCACCAGTCCCCACCAACCACAGTGTACTGCACCAGTCCCCAACACCCATAGTGTACTGCACCAATCCCCACCAACCACAGTGTACTGCACCAGTCCCCAACACCCACACTGTACTGCACCAGCCCCAATACCCACAGTGTACTGCACCAGTCCCCACCAACCACAGTTTACTGCAGCAGCCCCCAATACCCACAGTGTACTGCACCAGTCCCCAACACCCACAGCGTACTGCACCAATCCCCACCAACCACAGTGTACTGCACCTGTCCCCACCACCCGCAGTGTACTGCACCAGTCCCCACCAACCACAGTGTACTGCACCAGTCCCCACCACCGTGTACTGCACCAGTCCCCACCAACCACAGTGTACTGCACCAGTCCCCACCAACCATAGCGTAGTGCACCAGTCCCCAACACCCAGAGTGTACTGCATCAGTCCCCACCACCCAAAATGTACTGCACCAGTCCCCACCAACCACAGTATACTGCACTAATCCCTACCAACCACAGTGTACTGCACCAGTCCCACCAGCCACAGTGTACTAAATCAACCTCCACCTACAGTCTACAGCACCACAGTGTACTGTATACCAGTTCAATCCTACAGTTTACCTTGCTAGTCCCCATATACAGTGTACAGCAACGGTTCTTACCCACAGTGTATTGTGATAGTCCTAGTATACAGTGTAAGACACCCGTCCCCACCCACAATGTACTCCACCAGTCCCTCACGATGTACTTCACCAGTCTCCCACGACCATGTACTCCACCAGTCCCCATCTATAGTGTACTCCAACAGTCCCCCTCACCTACAGGCCACCCCATCCACAGTGCACTGTACCAGTCCACCTCACCTACAGTGTACTTCACCACTCCGCCCCCTCCACCCCCTCTCCCACTCACAGCGTACTGCACCAGCCCCCCCCCTCAACCCTCCCCCACCTACAGTGTACTCCACCAGTCCCCCCGTCCCACCCACAGTGTACTGCACCAGTCCGCCCATGATCCCCCACGCGCAGCACGATGGGTCGGAGGCCAGGACGCGGTTCGAGGTGAACCACACCCTCAAGTACACCTGCTTCGAGGGCTACACCACCCGTGGCTTCGTTGTGGCCAAGTGCTTCCTCTACAACAACACAATGCAGTGGTTCGGCCCGGAGATTGAGTGCGTGCGTGAGTACCTCCACCAAACCCCTCATGTATGCCATGTAATCCAACCGTGTCTTTCATCATGTGTAGTTCAACCTCCTGCTTCTTTTAGTATTTCTCTCCCCTCCCCCCTCCTCCTCACCATCACCACTACAGTACATGGTGAGGAGCCTTTTTGATCGTTGTACGTGTACGTGTCCAAGTCTGTGTTTGAGTGTACGTTTATTATCATTTTCAATCTATATAGTTCAGAAGTGATTAATGGATATTTGAGATAGCTGTGAGCCAAATGCTGGCAGTCACTGGTGGATCATGCCATTCGATAATGGGGCCTCCCTGAGCTCCTCTTCTTCCTTATGGAAGTAGAAAGAAGCAGAGTGAGGGCCACTTCATGCTACCTGTTAGCGCCCCGACCTGAAGAGGTAATGTTAGCAATGCGCTTCCTAGTCAACTACGATCGGTTCTTACAGGTTTAAACCTACACAGGTAGGCCTATTAACACCTCCTTATCCCCCCTTAAAAAAAAAAAAAGAAAAAGTAGTGGTGTCCACAAGATCTATTCGTTAAACTCCAAAATATCAACTTGTACCGTCTCAATTCACCTGTATGCATTCCATGCCCTACACAGAGTACATTCAAGGAATCATCTGTCAGTCACTACTCATTGATCTCTTTCTCTCTGATGACTATGACCGTCTGCTTCCCACGTAAAAGCTAAAGCTTTCCTGGAGTCGTATCATTGACCTCATTGATCAGCGGAGCGTTGACAACACGCACCACACAGTAGCAACAGCAGAAAGTATCTGCTGTTAACATCTGTTCCCTGAGCTCTTTCGCGAACGTGCGTTGCTCTCAAGACATGGGGCTGATTACGGGCGTGTGAGTTCCTCCTACAGCATTTTACCTGCAGTGATGATCAAGTAGATACAGTGTAATGTGTACGGTGCATTTTGATTGTACGTACCTCTCTGCTGCATATAAACAGTCACAGCTGCAGTCTTGAGAGCTACATTGTCTAGAAATAAAGTGTGGTTGTGGTCCAGCACATCAGGTGTTATCAGAGATATGTCTCATCCTTCTACGCTGGCCAATATGAGCGCCAGACCAAGATACCTGCTCACGTATAGTCCAGCAAATATGTGTAACAAATCAAGAGGATGAGATAGTGGTAAATTCCACACATACGGAACTGAATTCCGTGAGATTTCATTCCTATACCGTCTCTAGGGTTGGTTGACTATCTTGCCAAAGAGTCTGTTTTCCAGAACCACTTCCCCAGCTATTGTGAATTCGGACGAAAAAAGGACTGGGACATAAGCTATAAATTATGAGATTCCGATCCATCTCTGTCGTTTGTGAGTGACGCTAACTAGCCTTCTCTGTCCACTCTCAGCCGAGGACTGTGGGGACCCCGGTGACATCATGAACGGGTTTAAGGAAGGCACGTGCTTCTCGTTCTCGTGTCGGGTCACCTACCACTGCCGCCCGGGCTTCTACATCGAGGGCCGCAGCAACTACTACTGCCAGCACGACGGCGCATGGAACCCACGGGATCTGCCCAACTGCAAACGTAAGGAAACCTCAATGGACGCCTGTCAAAGTGGGCAAAGTGTGCACACACACTCACGGGTACTAGCTGAAACTCCTTTGAACAGCTGTGATTCCTGATGAGGCGTGTGTGTGTGGTGTGTGTGTGTGTAAACTTCCTTTTTGACGTGTATGTGCCTCCTTTTACGTGTATATACTTCCCTATGCCCTTTGTGCACTTCCCAGTAAGTGTGGGCACTTGCTGAAGACTTGTGTATATTTTCTCAAGACGTAAGTGTGCTTTCTTGAAATCTGTGTGTACTTTCGTATATTGTGTTTGTGTGTGTGTGTGTGTGTATCCTTCCTTACTAACGCGTGTGTGCTTTCTTGAAATCTGTGTGTACTTTCGTATATCGTGTGTGTGTGTGTGTGTGTGTGTGTGTCCTTCCTTACCGATTTGTGTGTGACTTGTGTGTACTCTCGCCGGCAGCCATCCAGTGCGACATCCCGGACAACCCGCTCAACGGGAAGGCCACCTTCGACTCCGTGTTCTACAACGCGGTCGTGAAGTACGACTGCAACTACGGGTACATGATCGTAGGGCCCTCCATCCGCCGCTGCGGCCCCAACAGGAAATGGAGCGGCTCAATGCCGCGCTGTAAAGGTAAATCATTCCCCCTCCCCCTCATACACACACACACACACACACATACACACAAACGAACAAACACACACACCAACAAACCACACAAGAACAATTGATATCGGAAGACTTATCACCCCTCTATCACCTCTTTTCAACCATCCCTGTCCATCCGCAGTGAAATGTTGCTGCCCTCTTCTCTATTTGATGGGTATTCTTCCTGCCAGGACTTTAATGAGATCATCTTAACTGAACATATCATCTGCTATCCACAACAGCATTGTTTTGGACTCTGTGGCATTCTGAACACCGACTGCAGCATGGAGTACAGCATTTTTTTCAACGAGTGTAACACAAACTCGAGGTTGTCTACCGTAGAGTGTGACTTGATGGCTGGGTTGCTCACACCCGACAGAGATCGACTGTGGGTCGCCCGGTGAGCTGTACAACGGCTGGCTGGACGGGTCGCGCAGCAACTTCGGCGCCGTCATCAGGTTCCGCTGCAACGACAACATGAAGTACGAGGGCTACCACGACCGTCGCACGGTATGCCAGAAGAACGGCACCTGGTCGCACCCGCTCCCCAAGTGCCTTGGTACGTTCTCCCCGCCAACTGGTACGTTCTTCCCGCCCTTGGTACTTGTCCCCCAGCCCACCCTTGGTACGTTCCCCCTAAACTTTGCCTACCCTTTTCCACTCGCTGTGCCTTTTTGATTTATGTCACGATTTCAGAGACATATGGATGACCCTCAGGAAACCGCTGTAGTATTAGTTCATTTGATATCTCTGCCTTATACAAGATCGTCTTGAGTGACTTGAAAATGTATTGTTTTTCATCAAAATGTTCAAAAAAGAATGGAACACATATCTTAATGGTTTGGGCGCCACTGATCCACAATGCCGGGCACTTAGGACAAGTAACCCTCATGTTCTACAGGTCACGGGATAATGCATAACTAATCCATGACTATTACTCTAAATGTATTCCATACTGAGAAGAGTGGCCGGCTTGGGAAGTGAGATGCATGAGTACCAATATAACGAACCTCTGCCAGTCACCTCACCAGGGAGGACCAGCACCATGCATGAGGTCCTATCTTACCCAGGTGCCTCCTTGGGAACACTTCCCCCTCCCCCACCTCCCTGTAGAATACACGGGAGTGGCTTTCTCACCCACTGTAGAGGAGTAACTCCTCCCAGGCCACCTATGGTATAAATAAATGGTTCCCCTCTCCCCCAGAGCGTGGGGGTGACTTGATGATACTACCTACCCCCTTTCCCTACCCTGGGTCAGTTGGGGACCCCAATCTTTACTTAGGAATAGGTGGTGACCAGTTCCCTACCCGTGGTCGTGACCACTTCCACACCCAGGTTAGGTGGTGATATTTCTACCATGTGTCAAATGGTGACCACTTCCCCACCCGGGGTCAGATAGTGACCACCTGGGTATAGCGGTGACCCCCTCTCTATTCAGGGGAAAGCGGGGACGCCCTTTCTATTTAGGGTCAGGTGGTGACCTCCCTCTCTACTTAGGGTCAGGTGGTGAGCACTTTAGAAATCTAATCTAATTTAAGCAATGTTACATTAGTAAGCGCCTGAGGGAACTACCTATTAGTTCTTTCAACAGGTACGAAAGTGTACCTTCTTGAGGTACGCTTGCATAGAGTCTGTGGTCGAGTTTTTCACCTAAAGTATACCATCTATTTATTCAAAGACTCTTTAACACATGAGGGTGAGTCTCCTTTTCTTTCTGTCTAAACTATGAATTTGACTTTTATCTCGTCCCTGATTCACTGTGTACTCAAAGTGGCGGTGGCGTGTGACACACAGCGCCGTGCGTGGTGCCCACCATCGACAACGGAGACCTGGGCAACGAGACCCGGGCGGGGTCGCTGGTGCCCCACGGCAGCGTCATCAGGGTCAAGTGCCACGAGCTCTACGAGCCCACCTTCAAGCAGCTGCCCTCCACCTGCTACAACGGCACCTGGACCCACTACCCGCACTGCCAGCCAGGTCGGTCCACTCCGCCGCCTGCCACATCTCTGTACGTTTGACGAGGAGGTTTATGGGCAAGTGCACATACCCGCAAAACGGAGTTCGTAAGGCGTCATGCACTGTATTCGTAAACACGAATAACTGATATCATCATCTCATGCGTCGAAGTAGAGATGGCAGGGGAGAGAGAGAGAGAGAGAGAGAGAGGAAGAGATGGAGAGATAGAGTAAGAGAGACTTCTTAAGGGATTGTCCTGAGCAGGCATTCGGACGAATTGGGTGGGATGAACTGGAGCGACTGTGGTATATGAGGGGTCGACGTGTTGTCAGTGGATTGAACGAGGGAATATGAAACAGTCAAGGTAAATCATAGGGTAGTCAACAGGACTTGGCTATGGATGGCAGATTCTGGTTTCGGTACATCATCGTTTACGACTAGGGACTGGATGTGTGTAAAAGAGACCCTTGTTGATATACTCCTGACGCTACCTCGGCCGGAAGGGGAAATTAGATATATAAAAACATTATTATTATCATTATTTTTAGTAGTACTAATTTTATCACTAACAATATTTTGATGCTGGAGGCTCCGGTTAGATAAGTGGTACCCAAAAGTACTATGGAAAGAGAATATACTGTGGGGAGGGCTTAGGATTAGCAAGAGGCATGTCAGGGAGGGAATCATCATCCGAAGTTGAATTAGAGAGGGAGGGACAAAAAAACTGCTTTGCCACTGGGGAAGAAGGATGTAGTTGGGACACTGGTTCACGCTAGCACTGAGATAACGACCGTACCTGACCGGCAGCTCGGTGTAAGAAGCTGCCCACGCGCCCTCGTCATGGCATGGTGATTGCACCTAGGACTGGCCACGGCATGCGCGCCCGCTACCGCTGCAAGGACGGCTACAAGTTGATGGGCAACAAGACGACCAAGTGCCATTTCGGCAACTGGACTGGACGCACTCCCTGGTGCAGGGTAGGTGAGTACCGCTCGTCCACTAGTTGTTTTTTCTGTACAGCCAACCCTGCTGTTCATCCTCCCCTCGGGGCTGGTCGATAAATGGGCATCTGACGTAAGCTGGGGAATATATATATATATATATATATATATATATATATATATATATATATATATATATA
>JAYMFT010021716.1:0-16388 GCA_038088735.1 Panulirus argus
TAATCAAAATTTTAATACCATATTTCTTCAAGCAATCATTTGGTTTCATACTTCTTCAATCAATCTTTAAATATCATACTTTTCAAGCAATCATTTGCTTCATACTTCTTCAATCAATCTTTTAATATCATACTTTTTCAAGCAATCATTTGGTTTCATTCTTATTCAATCAATCTTTTAATATCATACTTCTTCAAGCAATCATTTGGTTTAATACTTTTTCAAACATTCTTTAAATATCATACTTTTTCAAACAATCATTTGGTTTCATACGTCTTTAATCAATCTTTTAATATCGTACTTCTTCAAGCAATAACTTAACTTCATAATTCTTTAATCAATCACTTCTTCAATTAATCCTCTAATATCATACTTCTTCAAGCAATCATTTGGTTTCAAACTTCTTCAATCAATCTTTTAAAATGATTCTTTTTCAAATAATCATTTAGTTTCATTCTTTTTCAATCAATCATTTAATAGCATACTTCTTCAAGCAATCATTTCGTTTCATACTTCCTCAATCAATCTTTTAATATCATACTTCTTCAAGCAATCATTTGGTTTCATATTTCTTCAATCAATCTTTTAATATCATACTTCTTCAAGCAATCATTTAGTTTCATACATCTTCAATCAATCTTTTAATATCATACTTCTTCAAGCAATCATTTGCTTTCATACTTCTTCAATCAATCTTTTAATATCATGCTTCTTCAAGCTATCATTTCGTTTCATACTTGTTAAATCAGTATTTCAATATCTTAGTTTTTCAATCAATCATTTGGTTTCATACTTCTTCAATCAATCTTTTGATATCATACTACTTCAAGCAATCAACTGGCTTCATACTTCTTAAAGCAATCATTTTGTTTCACACTCTTTCAATCAATCTTTAAATATCATCCTTCTTCAAGCAATCAATTAGATTTGTACTTCTTCAATGAATCTTTTAATATCATACTTCTTAAAGCAATTATTTGGTCTTATACTTTTCAATCAATATCTTAATATCATACTTCTTCAAGCAATCATTAGAATTCATACTTCTTCAGTCAATCGTTTTACATCATAATTCATCAAACAGTCATTTGGTTTCATACTTTTTCAATCCATCTTTTAATATCATACTTCTCCAACCAATCTTTTAATATCATACATCTTCAAGCAATCATTTGGTTTAATATTTCTTCAATCAGTCATTTGATATCATACTTTTTAAAGCAATCATTTGGATTCATACTTTTTCTATCAAAATCTTAATATCATACTTTTTCAAGCAATCATTTGGATTCATACATTTTCTATCAATATCTTATTATCATACTTTTCAAGCAATCATTTGGTTTCATACTTCTTCAATCAATTTTTTAATATCATACTTCTTCAAGCAATCTTTTAAGATCATACTTCTTCAAGCAATCATTTGGTTTCATATTTCTTCAATCAGTCTTTTAATATCGTACTTTTTCAATCAATCATTTGGTTTCATACTTCCTCAATCAATCTTTTGATATCATACTTCCTGAGGCAATCATTTGGTTTCATACTTCTTCAATCAATCTTTTTAATATCATACTTCTTTAAGCAATCATCTAGTTTCATTCTTCTTCAAGCAATCATTTAATATCATATTTCTTAAAGCAATCATTTCGTTTCATACTTCCTCAATCAATCTATTAATATCAAGCTTCTTCAAACAATCATTTGGTTTCATATTTCTTCAATCAGTCTTTTGATATCATAATTTTTAAAGCAATCATTTAGTTTCATACATCTTCAATCAATCCTTTATTATCATACTTCTTCAAGCAATCATTTGCTTTCATACTTCTTTAATCAATCTTTTAATATCATTGTTCTTTAAGCTATCATTTGGTTTCATACTTCTTTAGTCAGTATTTCAATAACAGTTTTTCAAACAATCATTTTGTTTCATACTTCTTCAATCAAACTTTTAATATCATACTACTTCAAGCAATTAATTCGTTTCATACTTCTTCATTCAGTCTTTTAATATCATACTTCTTGAAGCAATCATTTGGTTTCATACTTTATCAATCAATCTTTAAATATCGTACTTCTTCAAACAGTCATTTAGATTAATATATCTTCAATCAATCTGTTAATATAATAATTCTACAAGCAATCATTTCGTGTCATTCTTCTTCAAACAATGTTTTAATATCATACTTTTTCAATCAATCTTTTGATATCATACTTCTTCAAACAATCATTTTTTTTCATTTTTCTTCAACCAATCTCTTAATATCATACTTATTCAAGCAATCACTTGGTTTCATACTTCTTTAATCGATCTTTTAATATAGTACTTTTTCAAGCAATCATTTAATTTCATACATCTTAAATTAATCTTTTAATATCATACCTCTTCAAGCAATCATTTGGTTTCATACTTCTTTCAATCTTGAAATATCATACCTCTTCAAGCAATCATTAGGTGTCATAATTTTTAAATCAATCTTTAAATATCATACTTCTTCAAGCAATCATTTGGTTTCATACTTCTTCAATCAATCTTTTGATATCATACTTCTTCAAGCAATCGTTTTGTTTCATACTTCTTCAATCAAACTTTTAATATCATACTTCTTCAAACTATCATTTGGTTTCATTCATCTTCAATCAATCTTTCAATATCATGCTTCTTTAAGCGACGATTCGGTTTCACACTTCTTAAATTAATCTTTTAATATCATAGTTTTTCAAGCAATCATTTAGTTTCATTCTTCTTCAATCAATCATTTAATATCATACTTCTTCAAGCAATCATTTGGTTTCATATTTCCTTAATCAATCTTTTAATATCAGACTTCTTTAATCAATCATTTGGTTTCATACTTTTTTAATCAATCTTTTAATATTTTTTTCTTCAAGCAATTATTTGGTTTCATACTTCTTCAATCAATCTTTTAATATCATAGTTCTTCCAGCAACAATTTGGTTTCACACTTCTTCAATCAATCTTTTAACATCATATTACCTTAAACAATCATTTAGTTTCATGCTTTTTCAATCAATCTTTTAATATCATACTTCTTCAAGCAATCGCTTGGTTTCATACTTCCTCAATCAATCTTTTAATATCATAATTCTTCAAGCAATCATTTGGTTTCATACTTCTTAAAATATTCTTTAAATATCAAAATCTTCAAGCAATCATTTGGTTTCATACTTCTTCAATCAGTCTTTTAATATCATACTTCTTCAAGCAATCTTTTGGTTTAATACTTCAACCAATCTGTTAATATCAAACTTCTTCAAGCAAACATTTGGTTTCATACTTCTTCAATCAATATTCTAATATCATACAACTTCAAGCAATCATTTGGTTTCATACTTCTTCAGTCAATCTTTATATATCATACTTCTTTAAGCAATCATTTGTTTTTCATACTACTTCAATCAATCTTTTAATATCATATTTCTTCAAGCAATCATTTGGTTTCATACTACTTCAATTAATCTTTTAATATTATACTTCTTCAAGCAATCATTTTTTATTAATTCTTCTTGAATCAATCTTTTAATATCATATATCTTCAAGCAATGATTTGATTTCATATTTCCTCAATCAATCTTTTAAGAACAAACTTCTTCAAGCAATCATTTGGTTTCATACTTCTTCAATCAATCTCTTAATATCATTCCTATTCAAGCAATAATTTCGTTTCATATTTCTTCAATCAATCTTTTTTTCTCATACTTCTTCAAGCAATCATTTTATTTCATACTTTTCAAATCTTTCTTTTAATATCATACCTCTTCAAGCAATCTTTTGGTTTCATACTTCCTCAATCAATCTTTTGATATCATACTTCCTCAAGAAATTAAGTAGTTTCATACTTCTTCAATCAATCTTTTAATATCATTCTTTTTCAAGCAATCATTTGGTTTTTTTACTTGTCCAATCAATCTTTTAATATCATACTTCTTCAAACAATCATTTGGTTTCATACTTTTTCAATCAAACTTTAGACAACATATTTTTTCAATCATCTGGTTTCCTACCTCTTCAAACAATCTTTTAATATCATACTCCTTCAAGCAATCATTTGGTTTCATACTTCTTGAATCAATCTTTAATATCATAGTTCTTCAAGCAATCATTTGGTTTCTTTTTTCCTCAATCAATCTTTTAATATCATACTTTTTCAAACAATAATTTGGTTTCATACTTCTTCAATCAATATTTTAATATCATACTTCTTCAAGCAATCATTTGGTTTCATACTTCTTCAATCAGTCTTTTAATGTCATACCTCTTCAAGCAAAAATTTAGTTTTACACTTTTTCAATCAATCTTTTAATATCTTACTTCTTCAAGCAATCACTTGGTTTCATACTTCCTATATCAATCTTTTCATATAATACTTCTTCAAGCAATCATTTGGTTTGAAACCTCTTCAATCAATCTTTAAATATCATACTTTTCAAGCAATCATTTGGTTTGAAACCTCTTCAATCAATCTTTAAATATACTTTTCAAGCAATCATTTGGTTTAATACTTCTTCAATCAATCATTTGATATCATACTTCTTCAAGCAACCATTTGGTTTCATACTTCTTCAATCAATCTGTTAACATTATACTTCTTCAAGCAATCATTTTGGTTTGAAATCTCTTCAATCAATCTTTTAATATCATACTTTTTCAAGCAAGTATTTTGTTTCATACTTCTTCAATCAATGTTAATATTATACTTCTTAGAGCAATCATTTGGTTTGCTACCTCTTCAATCAATCTTTAAAATCATGCTTCTTCAAGCAAACATTTGGTTTCATACTTCTTCAATCAATCTTCAAATATCATACTTCTTCAAGCAATCATTTCGTTTCTTACATGTTCAATCAATATTTTAATATCATACTTTTTCAAGCAATCATTTGTCTTCATACTTCTTTAAACATTCTTTTAAAATCATACTTCTTCAAGCAATTATTTGGAATTCATACTTCTTCAATCAATCTTTAAATATCATACTTCTTCAAACAATCATTTAGTTTCATACTTTTTCAATCAATCTTTTCATATCATACATCTTCAAGAAATCATTTGGTTTCTTACTCCTTCAATTATTATTTTGATATCATCCTTCTTCAAGCAGTCTTTTGGTTTCATACTTCTTTAATCAATTTCTTAATATACTTTTTCAAGCAATCATTTGGTTTCATACTTCTTCAATCAATCTTTAAATATCATACTTTTTAAAGCAATCATTTCTTTCATGCTTCTTCAATCAATCTGTGAATATAATTTTTCAAGCAATAATTTGGTTTGATGCTTCTTCAATCAATCATTTAGCATCATACTTCTTCAAGCAAACATTTGGTTTCATTCTTCTTCAATCAATCTTCTAATATCATACTTCTTCAAGCAATAATTTGGTTTCATACTTGCTCAATCAATATTTTGATATCATACTTCTTCAAGGAATCATTTGATTTCATACTTCTTCAATCAATCTTTTGATATAATACTTCTTCAAGCAATCATTTAGTTTCATACTTCTTCCGTTAATCTTTTACTATCATACTCCTTCAAACAATCATTTAGTTTCATAGTGTTTCAATCAATCTTTTAATATTATCCTTCTTCAAACAATCATTTGGTTTCATACCTCTTTAATCAATCTTTTAATATCATACTTCTTAAAGCAATAATTTGGTTTCATACTTTTGCAATTAATATCTAAATATCGTACTTCTTCAAGCAATCATTTGAATTCATGCTTCTTCAATCTATCTTTTAACATCATAAATCTTCAAACAATCATTTGGTTTCATACTTTCTCAATCAATCTCTTAATATCATACTTCTTCAATCAATTTTTAACATCATACTTCTTCAAGCAATTATTTTGTTTCTTACTTCTTCAATCAATCTTTTAATATCATAGTTTTTCAAGCAATCATTTGGTTTCATACTTCTTCAATCAATCTTTTGATATCATACTTCTTCAGGCATTCATTTGGTTTCATACTTCTTCAGTTGATTTCTTAATATCATACTTTTCCAAACAATTATTTGTTTCATTCTTTTTCAATCAATCATCTAATATCATACTTCTTCAAGTAATCATTTCGTTTCATACTTCCTCAATCAATCTTTTAATATCATACTTCTTCAAGCAATCATTTGGTTTTATATTTCTTCAATCAATCTTTTATTATCATATTTCTTCAAACAATCATTTAGTTTCATACATCTTCAATCAATCTTTAGATATCATACTTCTTCAAACAATCATTTGTTTTCATACTTCTTCAATCGATATTTTAATATCATGCTTCTTTAAGCTATCATTTGGTTTCGTACTTCTTCAATCAGTATTTCAATATCATAGTTTTTCAAGCAATCATTTGGATTAATACTTCTTCAATCAATCTTTTATTATCATACTACTTCAAGCAATCAATTGGTTTCAGATTTCTTCATTCAATCTTTTAATATCATACTTCTTGAAACAATCTTTTGGTTTGATACTTTTTCAATCAGTCTTTAAATATCATACTTCTTCAATCAATTTTTTAATGTCATACTTCTTCAAGCAATCACTTGATTTCATACTTCTTCAATCAATCTTTTGATATCATACTTTTTCAAGCAATCATTTAGTTTCATTCTTCATCAATCAGTCATCTAATATCATACTTCATCAAGCAATCATTTCGTTTCATACTTCCTCAATCAATTGATTGAAGAAGTAGAAACCAAATGATTGCTGGAAGAAGTATGATATTAAAAGATTGATTTTAAGATATGGGAAACCAAATGATTCCTTGAAGAAGTATGATATCAAAAGATTGATTGAGGAAGTATGAAACGAAATGACTGCTTGAAGAAGTATGATATTAAAAGATTGATTGAATAAGAATGAAACTAAATAATTGTTTCAAGAAGTAAGATATTAAAAGATTGATTGAAGAAGTATGAAACCAAATTATTGCTTGAAGAAGAATAATATTAAAAGATTGATTGAAGAAGTATGAAACCAAATGATTGATGGAAGAAGTATGATATTAAAAAATTGATTGAAGAAGTATGAAACCTTAAGATTGGTTGAAGAAGTATGATATTAGAAGATTAATTGAAATAGTATGAAACCAAATGATTACTTGAAGAATTATGATAATAACAGATCGATTAAAGAAGTATGGAATCAAATGATTGCTTGAACAAGTATGATATTAAAAGATAGATTGAAGAAGTATGAGACCAAATGAAATCTTGAAGAAGTATGATGTGAAAAGATTGATTGACGAGGTATGAAACCAAATGATTGCTTAAAGAAGTATGATGTTAAAAGATTTATTTAAAAAGTATGAAACTAAATGATTGCCTGAAGAAGTATGACATTAAGAGAATGATTCAAGAAATATGAAACCAAATGATTGGTTGAATAGGTATGATATTAAGAGATTGATTGAAGAAGTATAAAACCAAATGATTTCTTGAAGAAGTATGATATTAAAAGATTGATTGGGGAGATTTTTAATCAAATGGTTGCTTGAAGAAGTATGATATTAAAAGAAGTAATTGAAAAAGTGTGAAACCAAATGATTGCTTGGAGAGGTACGATATTAAAAGATTTATTGAAGAAGTATGAAACCAAATGATTCCTTCAAAAAGTATGGTATTAAAAGATTGTTTAAAGAATTATGACACGTAATGATTGTTTGAAGAAATATGATATGAAAAGAATGTTTTAAGAAGTATAAAACCAAATCATTGCTTAAAAAAGTTTTATATGAAAAGATTGATTGAGGATGTATGAAACCAAATGATTCCTTGAAGAAGTATGATTTTAAAAGATTGATTCAAAAAGTATGAAACTTTATGATTGTTTGAAGAAGTATCAGAATAAAAGATTGATTGAAAAGTATGAAACAAAATGGTTGCTTGAAGAAGTATAATATTAAAAGATTGATTGATAAAGTATGAAACCAAATGATTACCTGAAGAATTATGATATTAAAGGATTCATTGAAGGAGTATTAATCTAATTGAATGCTTGAAGAAGTATGATATTTAAAGACTGATTGCAAAAGTATGATTCCAAATGATTGCTTGAAGAAGTATGTTATTAAAAGATTGATGGAGGAAGTATGAAACAAATGATTCCTCGAGAAATTTTGATGTTAAAAGATTGATTGAAGAAGAATGAAACCAAATGATTGCTTGAAGAATTATGGTGTTAAAAGATTGATTGACGAAGTATGAAACCAAATGATTGCCTGATGAAGTATGAAAAGAAATGATTGCTTAAAGAAATATGATATTAAAAGATTGATTGCAGAAGTATGAAACCAAATGATTGCTTAAAGAAGTATGATATTACATTATTGATTGAAGAATTATGAAGCCAAATGATTGCTTAAAGACATAAAAAATTAAAAGATTGATTGAAGAAGTGTGAAACCAAATGATTGCCTGAAGCAAAAATGATGCCAAATAATTGCTTGAAGAAGTATGAAGCCAAATGATTGCTTCAAGAAGTATGATAGTAAAAGATTGATTGAAGAAGTATGAAACCAAATGATTGCTTGAAGAAATATGATACCAAATGGTTGATTGAAGATGTATGAAATCAAATGATTGATTGAAGAAGTATGATATTAAAAGATTGATTGAAAAAGATTGAAACCAAAAGATAACTTGAAGAAGTATGATACCAAATGATTGCTTGAAGAAGTATGAAACCAAATGATTCCTTGAACAGGTATGATATCTAAAAAATCATTGAAAAAGTATGAAGCGAAATGATTGCTTGAAGAAGTATGATATTAAATGATTGATTGAAGAAGAATGAAACCAAATGATTGCTTGAAGAAGTATGATATTAAAAGATTGATTGAAGAAGTATAAAACCAAATGATTGATTGAAAAAAATATATTAAAAGACTGATTGAAGAAAAATGAAACCAAATGATTCTTTGAAGAAGTATGATATCTAAAGATTGATTGAGGAAGTATGAAACGAAATGATTGTTTGAAGAAGTATGATATTAAATGATTGATTGAAAAAGAATGAAATTATTGATTGCTTGAAAAAGTATGATATTAAAACATTAATTGAAGAAGTATGACACGAAATGATTGCTTGAATAGGTACGAAATTAAAAGATTGATTGAAGAAGTATGAAACCAAATGATTCCTTAAAGAAGTATGATATGAAAAGATTGATTGAAGAAGTATGAAACCAAATGCTTGCTTGAAGAACTATGGTATATAAAGAATGATTGAAAAATATGAAACCTAATGATTGCTTGAAGAGTATATTTAAAGATTGATTGATGAAGTATGAAACCAAATGATTGCTAGAAGAGGTATGATATTAAAAGATTGATTAATGATGTATGAAATTAAATGATTGCTTGAAGAAGTATGATATTAAAAGATCAATTTAAGAAATATGAAACCAAGCCATTGCTTGATGAAGTACGATATTAAAAGATTGGTTGAAGTAGTATGAAAAAAATGATTGCTTAAAGAATTATGATATTAAGACATTGATTGAAGAAGTATGACACGAAATAATTGCTTGAAGAATTATGATATTAAAAGATTGATCGAAGATGTATTAATCTAAATGATTGCTTGAAGAAGTATGATATTTAAAGATTGATTGAGGAAGCTTGAAACGAGATAATTGCTTTAAGAAGTATGATATTAAATGATTGATTGAAGAAGAATCAAACTAGATGATTGCTTAAAGAAGTATGATATTAAACGAGTGATTGAAGAAGTATGAAACGAAAGGATTGATTCAAGAAATATGATAAAAAATTGATTGAAGAAGTATGAAACCAAATGATTGATTGAAAAAGTATGATATTAGAAGACTGATTGAAGAAATATGAAGCCATATGATTGCTTGAAGAAGTATGATATTAAAAGATTGCTTGAAGAAGTATGATATTAAAAGATTGATGGAAGAAATATGAAACCAAATGATTCCTTGAAAAAGTATGATATTAAGATATTGATTGAAGAAGTATATAACCAAATAATTGCTTGAAAAAGTATGATGTTTAAGCACTGATTGAAGAAATATGAAACCAAATGATTCCTTGAAGAAGTATAATATTAAAAGATTGGTTGAAGAAGTATCATATTAAAAGATTGATTGAAAAAGTATGAAAACAAATGATTGCTTGAAGAATTATGATGTTAAAAGATTGATTGAAAAAGTATGAATTCAAATGATTGCTTGAAGATGTATGATATTAAAAGATTGATTGAAGAAGTATTAATCTAATTCATTGCTTGAAGAAGTATGATATTTAAAGATTGATTGAAAAAGTGTGAAACCAAATGATTGCTTTAAGAAGTATGATATTAAAAGATTGAATGAAGAAGTATGAAAATAATTGATTGCTTCAAGTAGTATGATATCAAAAGATTGATTGAAGAAGTATGAAACCAATCGATTCATTGAAAAACTAAGATATTGCAATACTGATTTAACAAGCATGAAACCAAATGATCGCTTGAAAAAACATGATATTAAAAGATTGATTGAAGAAGTATGAAAGCGAATGATTGCTTGAAGAAGTATGATATTAAAAGATTGATTGAAGACGTATGAATCTAAATAATTGCTTGAAAAAGTATGATATTAAATGATTGATTGAAGAAGAATGAAACTAAATGATTGCTTGAAGAAGTATCATTTTAAATGATTGATTGAAGAAGTATGAAACCAAATCATTCCTTGAAGAAGTATAATATTAAAAGAGTGATTAAAGAAGTATGAAACCAAATGATTGCTTGAAGAAGTATGATATTAGAAGATTAATTGAAGAAGTATGAAACAAATTGATTGCTTGAAGAAGTATGATATCAACAGATTGATTAAAGAATTATGAAGCTAAATTATTCTTTGAAGAAGTACGATATTAAAAGATTGATTGAAGATGTATAAAACCAAATGATTGTTTGAAGACGTATGATATTTAAAGAATGTTTGAAAAAGTATTAAACCAATTGATTGCTTGAAGAAGTATGATATTAAAAGATTGATTGAATAAGAATGAAACCAAATGATTGCTTCAAAAAGTATGATAATAAAACATTCATTAAAGAAGTATGAAGCAAATGATTGCTTGAAAAAATATGATATTAAAACATTGATTGAAGAAGTATGAAACCAAATGATTGCTTGAATAAATATGGTATTAAAAGTTTGATTGAAAAGTATTAAACCAAATGATTGCTTGACGAAGTATGAAACGAAATGATTGTTTGAGGAAATATGATATTAAAAGATTGATTGCAGAAGTAGGAAACCAAATGATTGCTTGAAGAAGTATGATATTAGAAGATTGATTGATTGAAGAAGTATGAATCCAAATGATTGCTTGAAGAGGTATAAAATTAAAAGATTGATTGAAGATGTATGAAACCAAATGATTGCTTGAAGATGTATGATGCCAAATAAATGCTTGAAGAAGTATAAAGCCAAATGATTGCTTGAAGAAGTATGATATTAAAAGATTGATTGAAAAAGTATGAAACTAAATGATTGCTTGAAGATGTATGATACGAAATGGTTGATTGAAGAAGTATGAAACCAAATGATTCTTGAAGAAGTATGATATTAAACGATTGATTGAAAAAGGATGACACCAAATGATTCCTTGAAGAGGAAAGATATTTAAATATTGACTGAAGAAGTATGAAACCAAATGATTGCTTGAAGAGGTATGATATTAAAAGATTGATTTAAGATGTACGAAACTAAATGATTGCTTGAAAAAGTATGCTATTAAAAGATTGATTGAAGAAGTATGAAACCAAATGATTGCTTGAAGAAGTATAATATCAAAAGATTGATTGAAGAAGTATGAAACCAAATGATTGCTTCAAGAACAATGATATTAAAATATTGAATGAAGAAGTATGAAAGGAATTAATTACTTGAAGTAGTATGATATTAAAAGTTTGATTCAAGAAGTATGAAACCAAATGATTGCTTCAAAAACTATGATATTGAAATACTGATTGAAAAAGTATAAAACCAAATGATAGCTTAAAGAACAATGATATTAAAAGATTGATTGAAGAAGTATGAAAGCAAATGATTGCTTGAAGAAGTATGATATTAAAAGTTTGATTGAAGATGTATGAAACTAAATGATTGCTTGAAATATTATGATTAAAAGTAATTGATTGAAGAAATATGCAACCACATGATTGTTTGAAGAACAGTGATATTTAAAGATTGATTGAGGAAGTATGAAACGAAATGATTGCTTGAAAAAATATAATATCAAATGATTGATTGAAGAAGAATCAAACTAGATGATTCCTTGAAGAAGTAAGATATTAAAAGATTGATTGATGAAGTAGGAAGCCAAATGATCGCTTAAAGAAGTATGATATTAAAAGATTGATTGAAGAAGTATGAAACCAAATGATTCCTTAAAAAGTATGATATAAAAATACTGATTGAAGAAGTATGAAACCAAATGATTGCTTCAAGAAGTATGATATTAAAAGATTGCTTGAAGAAGTATGATATGAGAAGATTGATTGAAGTATGAAACCAAATACTTCCTCGAAAAAGTATGATATTAAAACACTAATTGAAGAAGTATGAAACCAAATGATTGCTTGAAAAAGTATGATATTAAAAGATTGGTTGAAGAAGTATGATATTAAAAGATTGATTGAAAAAGTATGAAACCAAATGATTCTTGAAAATTTATGATGTCAAAAGATTCAGTGAAGAAGTATGAATTCAAATGATTGCCTCAAGAAGCATGATATTTAGATATTGATTGAAAAAGTATGAAACCAAATAATTGCTTTAAGAAGTATGATATTAAAAGATTGATTGTATAAGTATGAAACGAAATGATTGCTTGAAGAAGGATAATATTAAAAGATTGATTGAAAAAGTATGAAACTAAAACATTGTCTGAAGAAGTATGATATTAAAAGATTAATTGAAGAAGCATGAAACCAAATGATTGCTTGAAGGAGAATGATATTATTAGACTGATTGAAGAAGTATGAAATCAAATGATTCTTTGAATAAGTAAGATATTAAAAGATTGATTGGTGAAGTATGAAGCCAAATGATTGCATGAAGAAGTATGATATTAAAAGATTGATTGATGAAGTATGAAAACAAATGATTGCTTGAAGAAGTATGATATTAGCAGATTGATTGTAAAAGTATGAAACCAAATGATTGCTTGAAGAAGTATATCAAAAGATTGATTGAAGAAGTATGAAACCAAATGATTTCTTGAAGAAGGATGACATGAAAAGATTGATTGAAAAAGTATGAAACTAAATGATTGCTTGAAGAAGTATGATATCAAAAGATTGATTGAAGAAGTATGAAACGAAATGATTGCTTGAAGAAGTATGATATTAAAAGAATGTTTTAAAAAGTATGAAACCAAATAATTGCTTGAAGAAGTATGATATAAAAAGATTGATTGAAGAAGTATGAAACCAGATGATTGCTTGTAGAAGTATGATATTAAGAGATTGATTGAAGAAGTATGAAACCAAATGATTGCTTGAAGAAGTATGAAAATATAATGTTGATTGAACAAGTATGAAACAAAATAATTCCTTGAAGAAGTATGATATTAGAAGATTTATTAAAGAAGTATGAAACCCAATGTTTGCTTGAAGAAGTAAGATTTTAAAAGATTGATTGAAGAAGTATCAAACAATTGATTGCTTGAAGAAGTATAATATTAACAGATTGATTGAAGAAGCATGAAACAAAATGATTGCTTGAAGAAGTATGATATCAAGAGATTGATTGAAGAAGTATGAAACCAAATGATTGCTTGAAGAAGTATGATATTAAGAGATTGATTAAAGAAGTATATAATAAAATGATTCCTTGAAGAAATATGATATCAAAAGATTGATTGAAGAAGTATGAAACCAAATGATTTCTTGAAGAAGGATGATATGAGAAGATTGATTGAAAAAGGATGAAACTAAATGATTGCTTGAAGAAGTATGATATTAAAAGATTGATTGAAGAAGTATGAAAGCAACAGATTGATTGAAGAAGTATGATTTTTAGAGAATGTTTAAAGAAGTATAAACCAAATGATTGCTCAAAGAAGTATGATATAAAAAGATAGATTGAATAAGTATGAAACCAAATGATTGCTTGAGGAAATATGATATTAAGATATTGCTTGAAAAAGTATGAAACCAAAAGATTGCTTGAAGAAGTATGATATTAATATATTGAGTAAAGAAGAATGAAACTAAATGATTGCTTGAAGAACTATGGTATTTAAAGATTAATTGAAAAAGAATGAAACCAAATGATTGCTTGAAGAAGTATGATATTTAAGTATTGATTGAAGAAGTATGAGACCAAATGATAGCTTGAAGAAGTATGATACCAAAAGTTTGATTGAAGAAGTATGAAGCCAAATGATTTCTTGAAGAAGTATGATATCAAAAGATTGACTGAACAAGTAAGAAACCAAATGTTTCCTTGAAGAAGAATCATATTAAAAAATTGCTTGAAGAAGTATGAAATCAAATGATTTCTTGAAGAAGTATATCAAAAGATTTTTTGAGGAAGTATGAAACCAAATGATTGCTTCAGGAAGTATGATATTAAAAGATTGATTTAAAAAGTATGAAGCTAAATGATTGCTTGAAGAAGTATGATATTAAAAGATTGATTGAAGAAGAATGAAACTAAGTGATTCGTCGAAGAACTATGATATTAAAAGAATAACTGAAAAAGTATGAAACCATATGATTGCTTGAAGAAGTATGAAACCACCATATGATTTCTTGAAGAAGTATAATATCAAAACATTGATTGAGGAAGTTTAAAATCATATGATTGTTTGAAGAAGTATGATATATTAAAAGGCTGATTTAAAAAGTATGAAACTAAATGATTGCTTGAAGAAGCATGATATGAAAAAATTAATTAAAGAATTATGAAACCAAATGATTGCTTGAATAGGTATGATATCAAGAGATTCATTGAAGAAGTATGAAACCAAATGATTGTTTCAAGAAGTTAGATATTAAAAGATTGATTGAGGAGATATGAAACTAAATGATTGCTTGAAGAAGTATGATATTAAAAGAATAATTGAAGAAAAATGAAACTAAATGATTGCTAGAAGAAGTATGATATCTAAATATTCAGTAAAGAAGTATGAAACTAAATGATTGATCATTTTTTTCATACTTTTTTAATCAATTTTTTAATATACTTCAAGCAATCATTTGGTTTCATACTTCTTCAATCAAACTTTTAATATCACACTTCTTGAATCAAACATTTGGTTTCACAATTCTTCAATCAATCTATTAATATCATACCTCTTCAAACAATCATTTAGTTTCATACTTCTTCAATCAAACTTTTAATATCATACTTCTTCAAGGAATCATTTGGTTTCATTTTTCCTCAATCAGTCTATTAATATCATACTTCTTCAAACAATCATTTGGTTTCATACGTCTTCAATCAATCTTTTAATATCATACTTTTTCAAGCAATCATTTTTGCTTTCATACTTCTTCAATCAATATTTTAATATCATACTTCTTCAAGCTATCATTTAGTTTCATACTTTCTCAATCATTCGTTTAATATCATACTTCTTCAATCAATCATTGGGTTTCATACTTCTTCATTCAATCTTTTTATATCATACTTCCTCAAGCAATCACTTGGTTTCAAACTTCTTCAATCAATCTTTTATTATCACACTTCTTCAAGCAATCATTTGGTTTCATTCTTCTCCAATCAATCTTTTGATATCATACTTCTTCAAGTAATCATTTGGTTTCATACTTCTTCAATCTTTTAATATCATACTTCTTCAAGCAATCATTTAGTTTCATACTTCTTCAGTCAATCTTTAAATATCATACTCCTTCAAGCAATTATTTGCTTTAATACTTCTTCAATCCATCTTTTAATATCATACTTCTCCAAGCAATATTTGGGATTCATACTTCTTCAATCAATCTTTTAATATCATACTTTTTCAAGAAATCATTTGGACCTATACTTCTTCAATCAATCTTCTAATATCATACTTCTTCAAACAATAATTGGTTTCATACTTATTCAATCAATCTTTTATTATCATACTTCATCAGACAATCATGGTTTCTTACTTATCCAATCAATCTTTTGATATCATACCTCTTCAAGCAATCATTGGGCTTCATACTTCTTCAATCAATCTTTTATTATTACACTTCTTCTAGCAATCACTTGGTTTCATACATCTTCAATCAATCTCTTAATATCGTACTTCTTCAAGCTGAGATCCTGTACCTCGGGGATTTCAACGTCCACCATCGGGAATGGTTGAATTCCTCCCATACGGACAGCGG
>JAYMFT010021727.1:0-16388 GCA_038088735.1 Panulirus argus
TATTTCAATTAGGGCCCGGCCTTGATGTGGACTTTTGTCCGTGACTGGAGCCTTCAACATAAAAAAAAAAAAAAAGTCATTAACCATGGCACAGGACCACTCTTAAAGCGTTTATGTACAGTCCGACTCGTCACGAGCAATCCGGTGCCCACTATCAACTCAAGAGGTTTTCAGCAACAGTCACCACGACTCTCACAAGCATGATCCCTCATCACGTCATGAAACATTCACTTTCCTTAACACCACCTCGCCTCCGCCACACCTCTACCGCCATGGGACCTACCACCCACGATACACCACCCATTCTACCCAAAACACCCATCATTCAAAGCGACACTACCCAAATAGCCAAACTATACACAAACATTGCCAGTGAAATACGGAACCTCGAGCCATGCGTCCACTGCCGACACGCCCATCTGCCACGCACATTCCAACAAAGCAATGTCTACCACACACCACCTCCCTCACAAAACCCACCACCTGTACATCTACCTATATACCAATTGTCAATTCATCCGTCACATGAAAATTACCCATTCATCCACCATCCTCACACAACTGACTATATACTCTACTCTTATATCAACACTGTCACGATCTCTCACAGCTTAGCGCACGCTCATCATCTATTCATCCATCACCTGAGCACCTGCTGTCTACATAAGCAGCTACCGCACGTTCGTCATCCTCAGACTCACTGTCCGGTACATTTTCATACACAGCCTCTCTCTCTTTGGCCAACCCATCACCCACACATTACCAGCCACAAACCACCGATTCACATGCGATATGCTACACTCCTCACTCCCAAGAACCAGTACATCACTAGCTCACGCAAACACACACACACTGTCCCCATATAACAACTATACAAACACCTGCTTTTTAGACGCCACCGTAAATAAATACGAACACTCGTTTACTTCCAAACATATACTCACACAAACACACGCACTACCCACACGCCTACAAGCCTCCATACAAACACCACGATACCCACACATAAACACACACACACACACTCATCGCCCACACACTCTTATCCCTATGGCTTACACTCCTACACATCATCTACACACTGACACTTACCACCCTCACACCAGTACCTACACATCCACCACCCAGGACATAGCCATTGTTTTAACCCGCACGTACTTCCCCAGTAATTGTCCTCCCGACACACCCACCATCTTAACATTATTGTTACATAGCCTCCAACTTCATGCCGTTAGTCACATATCAAACCAGCAGCAGCCCCGAACACCCGTTACTAAATATCTGTCGAGGAAGAAGCAACACGAGGAGGGACCTACAGGCTAGACAAACGAACCTTCACATGGACAAATCGTCGGACAAACAGTGCCTGAGATAGATATAAACAACTGACTCAATGGACGTCGGAGTTTAAAGTAAATTATTTTCTTTTAAGAACATAAGTAATTGCTGGCCTAAAGGGTGGAACTGCAAATTATTTCCTAATAAGAGGCCCCAAGAAGAGCCTTAGGTCCAATAACGAGCAGGCTATCACAATCTTCATTGAAGATAAGAATACAAAACACACACACACACACACACACACACACAGCCACAGGGGTACACCCTGTTGTTTAGAAAATGTACACGCCGTTCCTCGAGAAACAATCCAGGCAAATGCATGTTGACGTGTTCTCCCCTGCCGGAGGTCCATGGCCTGGGTACGGGGCCTTAGTCAAGCACCTATACCAGTAGGACTGTCAACAGTTATAGCTGCTTGATAATCATAGTAGATAATGATATTGATAATAATAGTTATAATAATAATAAAGATAATGATAATGGTAATAATAATAATAATAATAATAATAATAATAATAATAATAATGGTAATAATGATAATATTATTATCATTATTATTATTATTATTATTATTGTTATTATTATCATTATTATTATTATTAGTATATAATGATAATGATAATAATAATAATAATGAAAACCATAATAATGATAGTAACAATAATGATAATAAGAGCAAAATAATTATAATGCCTTGCAGATGAGAGCAATAATGATAATAATACCTTACGATTGTTTAGGAGGTCTTCTGCCATGGCAGGTGGGTCTAGTAAGAATCTGTCGTATTGCATCACTCTTCAGGCTGTTGCAGGCGCGGCCCATAGGCTTATGTAACTATATTCCGATTAGTCTGGTAGTCTCTATAGGTAGCCGGCTGGATTACCCGTCCCTTGGAGGGATGAATAACAGTCCCCAACGTTCTCATGTTACGACCCACCGTAACATGACCATCCTGTGTCATTTTGTTCACTGTGTCAAGTTCGGTGCTTATTGATCGAAGAACGTGGAAACGGATATGGAAGAGATGCACGTTAGGTGGTGGGCTCAACTCCCCTCGTCAGGGATCCAACCCCTTCCTCACCCATGAGCATCTTCATGTTATCCTGTATCGCTGTGTCAGGTTTGGGGCTCATCGATCGAGAAATGTGGAGAAAACAAATGAAGGGAATGGGGTGGGGGTGTTAGAAACCCATGCCCCTTAATGAATCAATGGTCGGTCCATTCCCCCTTTATACTCATCGCCTGTATCGCTGTGTTAATTGATGAAGATATGTGTACACGTCTTAGAGATAGAAACACACATACATTCGCTCATATATATATATATATATATATATATATATATATATATATATATATATATATATATATATATATATATATATATATATATAAAATCCAGGCCCTTTTTCAGCTTCTTTATTTACATATTTCTCTAGGTGTACTTATTACACAATTCTATTTCATTGTTAATATTTCATAGTTTTCTCAACATGCCATGTGGAAAAGTACCTGTTTTGAGAACAAACTGGGCTCCATCCTTTCAGGGTTTTACAAGCATTAACTGCAACACATTTTGCCCGCCAGCTCTCTACAGGGTACATCCTGAGTATTCTCAGTTGATCCCTCTAATTCAGGTTTTTTGCTAGTGCCACTGCGTCCCGGGATACATCCTTGCACACTTTCTGCAGTTTCGTCCATCCATAAAAGTGATTCTTAACTCACAGCGGTACTGTATTCGGGAGGACATTAGTGCCAGGAAGAGCATCATCATCGCTGGTTTTACCTCTTTTGTCTTGTAGTTACGTAAAACTCAGTTAGCTGTCTTTTTATAAGAGGCAATTGTTGTTGTGTTGTGTTCGGTGAAGGTACGGTCATCAATCACTGTTACTCTCACTCCAAAAACTGCTTTGCCTTCTCCTCTATGGAATAGGGATATGTGGGTCAGCTTAAAACTTTCTAGGATAATGCAAGAGTCCATGTGTCCAACCAGAATCTGGTTAGTACCCGTTCTAATAGTGTTTATTTTAAGAGATACTGAGGATGAGCCAGCCTCATATATATATTGAGAGAAGCGTTAGCATATTCCATTTTGTGTGGAAAGATAGTTCCAAGAGTCTTGCCCTGCAGCAAAAGGCCTAAGTACTCAACAGTCTTGTTATGGAGCAAAATGCATAGGAATTCTGCCTGTCATCACTGTATATATCTTCAGTGGTTCTTAGTGGGTCAGTAGTACGTGTGTTTTTTTATTTAAGTCTTGCATTTGAAAAAAGATTTTTTGAGTTTCTTCTCCAACTTGCATATGACTCTCGATTTTCCTGAAGATGGTGATCTATGTCTTTTAATTCTTTGAAGAGGTTTGCTTGCCTTTGCTGGGGATTTCAGAAGGTCTGCTACCCGTTTCCATCTTCTGTAAAGAGAGCCCCTTTCCCTTTCTTTCCAAACGCTTCATGACTGTCCAGTGCATTGTTTCGAGCGCTTTTGCTTTCGGTCTCTTCATCCTAGCCACTGGTGCTTTACAGCACAGGACTAAATCGCGTTGCATTCAAAAAGCTCCTTTTTTACTTCTTCCTATTTAATACTCTTACAGTTAGTATTCATATCCCTAAATTCACCTCCACGGTGACGTTTGTTTACCGTGTTCGTTCAGCATTCATTCTTGTCTGTACTTCACTTACGTTTGTGACTTTTGAGTACAGTGCATATGAGGTGGTGACGTCACATATTACGTACAAAATGTTTACGTGAAGATAATCTACCGCAACTATATAGTTCTTTCCTCTCTCGGCTGATTAAGGGAACTTGTGACAGTCTAAGTAATTCCCTCTCGTACAGGCGTTCATCTGAGCAACTTCCACTGAGATTCGCAGCTACAGTAACGTTTCCTCAACATTCCCAGCTAATGTGTGGCAACAAGGCAGATTATATCCGGAATTAAGTTTCCGAGATATTCAGTGCAGGATTCTATTTTTCTGTGTTTTCTATTAATTTCTGTGATTTTCTCATAGCGTGTAGATTAGCGCAATGGACATGCTGAAGTTTGCAAACGTGATGAGTAACACTTTTATTGCGGGATGTGAAGGATTTGGCTGTTCTTTAGATATAACTGAACATTCAAAGTACGAGTAAAGCCCAGCTCTTCCTCACGTCCTTACTAATCTTTCATTCATATTTTTGTAGGATGCGAGTCGAGAACCAACCCTCACCATCAATATAATCTTTTATATGACTTGCCATGACGACTGTAAATACTGTACTTGTCTCCATTAGCACACCACTCATGAAATGTGATTTCGTTTGCTTTGTGAGATTCAATTCCTTGTACCGTATGTTGGCAAATGTCAAGGGCACTAAATATATTATTTAGCGAATTGTTGGGGGGATTATCTCGAAATAGTCATGCCATTTCACTTTGTTCCTCTGTATCATTCTACCCTGTTAGACTTTCGCGATGGTTCATGTTCACTGTTGGAAGTGCGATTTCGTATATTTCTTCAGTTGTGCAGTATAATAATGGTCGCTTCTTCCACTGGCTGTTTTCCCCCTGCCTCGTCTGTATCCACGTCTCTGTACCTGTTTTTTCTCCGCTGTTTATTTGGCCTCGTTATTTTTGGATTAGGTTGGTTCGTGTCGTGTTCGTCTACGGTTCCTACTGTCCGTACCAAGTGAAGAGTCTGACAGTATCAGTGATAGCAACATCGTTCCTGTGTAGAGATGATCTGCACATTTCTATCTAGGTGGTAGAGTCAACACCCATCCTTGAAGTAAGGTTTACCCTCGTTAAGCGTGTTAAGTCAATTTTTTGGACGCTGAATTATACACTGACTGCCGTACGATCTAAGAGATCTTGTCAAACCCACCATCCGTTTAGGTTTTGCATGTTTTGGGGGCTCTCTGTGTAATCGTCCACTCCCCAGTAATCTTTCAGTGTCTATCTTGTCTGGATCTGTGTTTGCTATTTCTGTTACGAGTACTTTCTTTATTTTTTCCCATTTTTGGAATACCTGTTCTGTTTTCTTTGCGATTTCCAATATTCTTTACCTCTTCTTCGTCATATTTACTTACTCTTCACCTTTTGCCATTAGTCTCTTTATGTGTTATGAAGGCATGGTTGACAGGTATCGAGTTTTTGTTTCCAGGTTCTTTAGAGAGAGGGCGCTGCCTGTGTAATGTCATGCTTCTGACTGGCTACGGACGTGTTTCCTGTGGTGTTTCAAGATGGATTATCTATCAAGCATACCGCAAAACTCAGTCTCTGATAAAGGCATCCGGAACGGCTTTCCCTTTCTTGTTACCTACGATAGGACTGCGAGTACGTCAGGTCTCCTGGTATAGTAGACACTTGTAAGGCGAAGTTGTTCGTTAAGGCCATTGTCATGTTAAGCATATCTTCCTTTCATGTTTCATTATTTCTATTTATATGTGCATATTATTATTATTATTATTATTATTATTATTATTATTATTATTATTATTATTATTATTATCATCATTATTACTATTATTATCATTATTATTATTATTATCATCATTATTATTATTATTATTATTATCATTACTACTGTTATTATTATTACTGTTGTTATTATTATCATTATTATTATTATCATTATTATCATTAATAGTATTATTTACGTTATTATCATTATTATCATTACTATCATTATTGTTTGTTATTATTATCATTTTTTCATTTCTATCACTGAAGAACGAAAAACGAGAGTTTCAGCAACAACACTGCGCTAAAGTCTCTCAGTATTTAAGCTGTTATCTTGGGAGTTTCAGCTCTGCAGGGAGGCCAGTGAGGGAGCTATGGAGGTGAGACGAACCTTACAGTAGCTGGGAACTCATAGATGTTTGTGGCACTTTTGGACTTAAGCGGGTTTTTGAAGTGAAAATTGAGGTTCGGGCGCCCACTGCAGTTGGAGGAGAGACGGTTGGTTATACGCTATCTGGAGATGCTGTAGTTGGTTGACGTCATTTTGACGTCACCGGTGGGGCCTGCTATGTGATACCAGTGTCAAGAATGATAGAGCTAGTACCACTAGTGCAAAGGTTGACAGTGTCACTGTCACCAGTATCTGGGGTGACAGTGATAACAGTACAATGAGTGCCACTGATAGTACTACAAGTGCTAGGGGCGCCAGTGCCAGTGCTGCCAGTATTAGGGGTACCAGTGTTACGAGTGGTAAGGGTGTATTGCCAGTTAACACAATAGGGAGTGACAGTGATAACAGTACCAGGCTATCATTGCCAGTGATAACAGTGCTAGGGGTGCCGATGCCAGTGCCAGGTTTGCCAGTGCTACCACTACCGAGGATGACAGTAATAACAGTACCAAGAGTTTAAATAGTCCTACCAAAGGTATCTTAGTAATTGATCCTAACGATGGAAAGAAAACTCTGGCGGTGAACAAGTTTCACTGAAGGCAGAAGTATCCACAAATAGATATAAAGCTACCTAAGATAGGGCAACGTAGGAGCTGTCCACATGATCAGTCGGCTCCCATCGCCCACGAATATGAGTCTCAAGTGGCCTATTTAGCGCTGAACCAGCCACAAGGCCTTATATTGGCTTCAGGAAACAGTTTTGCTCCCTCTGCGTCTTTCTTACCCTGGAATCCGGTATCCTCCAACTGATACCAAAGGAAACTCCCTGGGGAAGACCAACGCCAAGACTCACCGTCAGCGTTACCTGGTGCCCTTCGCCAGAAACTTGCAATCACTGGTCCAACATTCGCTTCCTCGAGAGGAATGTGCGAAGTTTACACAAAGATTCGCTGCCGGAACACAGTCACCAAGTCATATAATGCTGAGCCCGCCTGGGGCCAAACGAAGGTATCGACCTAGTCGGCCAGGTTCGCCTGTATCTCACGAGCCCGTTAAGCTATCATCACTAGCCGTCGCAGATGGGGAATTCCTTTCCCTGCCAGAATATATGGACTCCATTCAGCGAAGCAAACATACTTTGTCACACGATACCCCGTGGAACAAGACACTAAATGGGTCAAACACTAGTACCAGGAGTACACTCCGTTAGGAGACTGAAACATAATGGGGCTCCGGACCCCTTTACCCAAAAGGTTTCATTCCGTTTGTGAAATCTGTCCACGCAGCGAACTCCGAAGGACGAAGGACGCTACCCTTCCTGCTACAGGTGCTGAGCTACTGGTCACGTTTCACGGTGCTGCTCCGTCCTGCGTTATTTGCAGGCCAGCATGATTCCCATAGTTGTCAAGGCATGCCTAAGCTCATCGAAATCCATCCTCAAGGCTGGTCTCGACTGATCCCTAGCAGTGTCCAAGGAGCCATAAGGAAAGAATTAGCGTCTGGCTTGGATATACCAAACAGACCACTGTCTTCCACATCTGGACCAACAGACCCACCTCTTACACAGGTCCTCAGCTTGACGTAACACCTGCCATGGAAATTCAGGCTTTCAGAAAGAGAATTTATGTGTTACAGGCTGGAATTAACATTATTTTATATCGTCCTCAACCTAAATGATCTCATCCATGAAGCCCCATCAACCACATCCTCCATCATTTCGACACTGTCATCATTCTCTGCCTTTACTGAATACCTCAAAAGTGCTGAGTGGAGCCAGTAATCAAGCCATGTCGCCCACCAGCGTCACTCACCATAACAATCCTGCAGTTCACTTCCAAAACGCCTTTGCATCTCAGTCCCAAACAAACCCTGCGCCAGAATAACCCAAAACCTCGGCTCCATAACAACCCTGCTTTACGGCTTTAGAACAGTCCTCCATCTCGGCTCCAAAACAGCCCTACGCCTCAGCTTGAGAATACCTTTGCACCTCAGAGGACTCAAGCCCAACACACTCAACAAACGCCCATAGCCAGTCCCACATACCTGCTCATAAATGATGTCTCAATATTTTAAGACCGATGTAATAGACATGATATCGGGCACTCTAACATCCGGACTCAAGTCGTCACAACACAAACGCAATGATTAGCGAGACTGTACCAGCTCAGCCACCTCTGATGCGCTGGATGCAGTTGAAAGCCCCAGTCACTATAATGGCGCAGTAAGCCGGACATCGAAAACAACCCGCAACACACACAGATATGGACGGAAGTAAGTGCGTCCTTTGTATAATCATTAGGAACATACATAGCTTACGGAATGACATGAATAATCTCACCTGACATGCCGTCTCCTACAATTTAGACATCATCATCTTTCAGGAGTTTTTCTTCTCGCATATCTCGGAGAATGGAAGTCCTCTTGACATGCCAGTATACCGGAAATGAATGGTCTCACGGCATACATCAAGTCTTCCATACCCTATTGGTTAGCCAGGACGCAAGGAGACGACACACAACACATGCAACATTTCTCCCATCAGCAGGGAAGAGTTATTGTAGACAAAGAGAACGGACATATCCTGAGACCGTGTAATTGATCAATCACCACCCCCTGGAGGGGGAGACGATCCAACATCAGGCCCTGTAGATAAGAGTATTATGAGCTTTTGAGACCTCAGTGTCAGGTATCCCAGGCTTGGTACCTCTTACTGACCGGCCCCAACCCAAATAGTTATCGACTTCACAAATTTGTTGGGTCCTTTTCGTTATACGTCTGCATCCTAACCGGTCTTACATTGCGGCAAAGGCGGAACACTGAACCATGTTATCATAAACGGCCTTATTAACAAGAACTTCGTAACTCAATTGCTGCCCTCCCTTGCCTCAGGTCACGTGGCAACCTTACCTTAGTACTCTTACTCAACAAATAGATCAATGTGAGCCTTGGCACAGATGCGAACACACTGAACAACAACCTAGCCACAACTACCGAAACCTTCTATAAACATTATATTAATCATGTTCCTTAAAGCTGAACAGGTCAGCCTCAGCAGTGGGTGTTTCAAGATGAATAAACAACGACCAGCGTTTGGGTACAGAAGCCGCTGATGTCTACAGACAAGATCCCACGAATGAAAACTGTAGGTGTTATCGTGTCGCAGTTGACACCCTAATCGATATGCAGTCCTGTGTCCGCCAGAAATCGTAGGATAATTTCACTAACTCTGTCAGTCGGGAAACCTCTCCTGCCTTTCTATAAGTGGGAACGCATAAACCGCATCACAAAGAAAACAGGCTGCGATACCAATATACCGTTCTCCATTGGAAATGGCTGAACGACTGATGCTGAAATGGTCCTCCCAGAGACATCTGCAGTTCCTAATACCTTCGGTACGACTATCTTGAGCATGAAATGAAGGTCAGCGTCAGGACCGTAAGGAAGATGCCAAGACATCGGAGGGTGACGACCCAGGACCAATGAACAATGAAGAACTTCGTGAAGCTCTTCTTGTGCGTAAACTCGCCTCCCCCGGTGAAGATGGCATCCTCAATGCGTCTCATTGTAAAGGTTCCAGGAAACCCCATTCTCACACGCTACATCCTCTGCCTGCTGGAGAAATCTTTGCCTGGGGCCTGGAATAGGATCATAATTTTTTCCATTCCTAAGCCCCACTCAACGAAGTACAGGCCCATCTCCCTTTCCTCTTACTTTAGCAAGGTGATGGAGAGGACCCTACTCAACAGGTTACTTTATGCCATCGGGATTCGACTCTCGCCAGACCTCTATGGATTCTTACTTGGCAGAAATACCCACCTATGAATTGCAGAACTCTACTCATCGCGCCTTTCGGCTCCGTAGACTGCCATTATTGGCCTTAAAAGTGTCTTTGACGTCGCTCTGCGGATAAAGGGTCAAATGTTCTGATGGATAAACAGTTACCTCCACAACGGACTTTCCAAAGTTTGCTCCAAGAGAGCGCTAAGCTCCTGACGCCCTTTCCTCCTTGGGTCGCTAGAGAGGGAAATGTTGAACCCCTTATTGTTCAGTGCCCTGATGCACAGAATCCTACAACCGCTGAACATTTACCCATGAGAGAGAACAGTTAGGCACGCGGATGACATTTGTTCCCAGGCAGCGCATCCCAGGCGACGTTCCATTCTTTAAACCTGGACTGTGGACTTCTTATCTCATCTGAGGAAATTCGTGGCATTTATTCCAATGGCTGAGGCCCAACTGACATGCGTATGGCTGGGGGTATCATTCTTCATGTCACCTTCTACTGCTACCTGGGGTTTCCTTCTGTTGTCATACAACTGGGATCATTCCTAGAAAACCCCTACATGAAGGACATCATTGATTCTTTCCAAGTAAAGCTCCACTAGCTCTCTGTCCTTGCCGGAACGCTATACATCAACTACATACGATCACTTACGCACTATCACTGCCTAGGCCTTACCTCTCTTCTTGAAGGATACCCAGAACCCCTTGACGTCTCTCAGAATGCTACCCCTAGAATCATACTTGGCTGACGTGTGAACACAAGTTGGTCTCAAGAAGAATGAATTATAATCAACACCAACTGTTGAGAGAATCAGATTATTAAGCACCGCCTTTCCCATAAAATGCATCAGATGTTCCAATTTTTTGTTTTTGTTTTCGTTAGCGGAAACGACCCGTGAAGGACCGGTGGTGTATGTAAGTTAAGACAGGCGTCATCATGGCCTTGACCAGACGAAATCCTGGGTTCTGTGGAAAGTGCCAGAATCAGGGCTGCTTTTTCTTTGTGCGGATCTCTTGTTGATATGATCTTTTATCATATCCCTTGATGCTAATGTGTGACCCAGGATTCTGCAGCTCTTATTGTTCGCTATTTTGTTACCTTCTGTGGTTATATCGGTGAGTTTTGTTGTACTTAGCGCCACTATAGTAGATTTGTTTAAGTTTATTTCTGACTGTCCCGTCCTTTTCGAATTTGTTTAGTCTGTTTGTCTTTGACTGTATTAGAAGAGTATGTTCTAGGAGTGAGTTGGTCGAGACCACCATTTCAGTGGCATCAGTGGCTATGAAGACGTCCATTCTTATGGCAACAAACTAGTGAGGGAATATCAGCTAAGATATGATGAATTGAGTTGGTGATAGGACACTGCCAGGGGAACCCCGCTTAGTAGAGGGTGACGATGCAGAGCCGATGATATCATTGGTGCGTTGGTTTATAGAGTTAAATACCAGTCTTTATGTGACCTCTGGTATGCTTAGTTGTAGTAGATTACACTGTAGGCCGTTAGCCCAAACTTTATAAAGGCTTTGCATATAGCTCTGTATAACTGTATATTCCATTCCCTTTTCCTCTGGTAATAGTGATTTCTTTCTGCCGTTGTTGTGACTTCTGAGGTGATGCCTTTGCCCCTTCGGAAGCTGTATTTATTAGGGTTATATAGGATGTTGATTTCAAGGTGTCCTTTTAACCTTAAGTTTATAATTCTTTTAGATAGTTTCCTTGGGACTTCTTGGAAGGATATAGGTCGGTTATTAGGGTTATAGAGGATGTTGATTTCAAGGTGTCCTTTTAACCTTAAGTTCATAATTCTTTTAGATAGTTTCCTTGGGACTTCTAGGAAGGATATAGGTCGGTAGTTCTTTAGAGTCTTTTACTGGCTTTTCTGGCTTTGGTTTTATTGTTATTCTGGCCTCTTTATGCCTCCAGGGAAAGAATCCTGCGCTTAACATAGCATTGGAGATGTTGAGAAGGTGCTGAAGCCGTTTTGGAGCTAGCATGCTAATTTGTCGCTTTTCTATTTTACTTTTTCTCTAGACTGTGTTCCGGTTTTCGGAATGGCTGTATGAAGTTGCGGGAAGTCGGTTGCCATTGAGAGACAGTTGTAAGGGTACAGTCGGGCTGAGTCTACTGTGTGGTGTGGAATGGTTCTTTCTCTGTTCCGAACCAGTCAGTCGTTTATTTTTTCTTTCGTAATCTTTCTTATAGTTTCTGTTTTCTTAAGGCGTAATCTTGAACACTGTTTTCCATGTGTTTATGAATTATATTTCCATACCTTCATCATCATCAGTATTGCCTTTGTTAACTTTCACATAATTGATGGTGCTTCTGGGATTCCCTGGTAACTGTGTGCCTCCTTACCATAAAGCTTCTAGGTCGCTTTACTTTTTCGCTCTAGGAGGTACTTCTTCCCTAAACAGGGGCCAATAAATAAGCACTAATCATTGTTATTATTATTATTATTATTATTAGTAGTAGTAGTAGTAGTATTATTATTATTATTCATTAGTTTTTATCATCATCAGAAATTATTGTTATCATTATTCTTTTTTAATGTACTTGACCGCCGTTTCCCGCGTTCAGCCAAATGAACTATATGAAGCATATAGATCCTATTAAACCACTTCAGTTTGCTCCATCCAATTCATGCCAATTGCTCTCCTCAGTGTTCAGGACACGTCACCTCAAAGCCTTTTGCACCCCATCACGCTATCTCCTTTTCGGTCTTCCCCTTCCTCATATTCCTTCTTCTTCTGACACGTAGATTCATCCCGTTAGCCCCTTCTTTATTTATCCTCTCCACATTTCCAACTTGTTTTGCCACACTCTGGACAGCTTTCTCAATCACACTGGGCCTATTACGACGCTTCGCTCTTACACTGTCATTCCTTACACGATGATTCTTCTTCACACCACATAACAAAGTCCTCACTTATTTTATTTCCATGACATCCATTATCTTCCATTTTTGGCGTTCAGAGTCCTAGATTCGCATCCATACATAAATGTCGGGACTACTGTACGCTTCTAACATGCCATCTTTGCCTCATCTGACAGAGTCTCCTCCTTCCATACACTCCTCACAGCAGCCAGGACCTCTGACCCCTTTGCCGCACTGTGGCTCCCAGTTACCTGAAGCACTCCACTTCCTCCAGGTTCTCTCCATTCAGACTCATACACAGACCAACCTGTGTCGCACCCCTAATACACATCATTGCCATAATTTTAATAACTATTTGAAATGACCCTTAACTTCCGTCACTGCACCGTCCTCTTCACTGCAAAGACCATCACAGTACCCTTGTTTTTACTAAGCTAGGTTTAACACCGGCACTGAACCTAACTTGGATCACTCTGTTCCCTGTACTCTTGTACACTCTAATCTTGATTACACATTTATCTTTCCTAAGTTACATTTACTATTTTCTTCTTCACTAGACTCTCATCTTCACATACCCTTATGTCCACTAAGCCTTAAACTTTTTACACACACACACACACATACACACACACACACACACACAAGACTGCTATCAACAGATAAATTATCACCAGAAACATAGTCCGCAGATATAGGACTCTACATTTGAGGCTGCTCCCCCTAATGAATCACGTAGGCCAGTCAGCTTTCAACGGTAGAGAGCGAACAAAGTTCATCATTATGGGACCCCCACACGTGCATGGATGGCTTCTATCACCATCGAACTCGAGAGAGGTCTGTGCAAGTTGGCACTAACAGCGCATCCTCCATCACCACACAAGGGGTAATGGACTCAGTTTATCAATACTGTAACACAAAAGCAATTTCACCGAGTGGTTCTCCGTCAGGAGGCGTCTGGTGTTATTGTGTCGCTGATGGCGTCTGTCATCCTCCGGTCGGTGATGCACAGCGTACATCTCGTGCTTGCTGGATGCGCTATAACTTTTGCGTCTTCATATGGTAATGTTAACGTGAGTATGAAAGAACCGGCTACTGATAATTTCAGTTTCCTTTCTTTTTTTTTCAGGTTAGGTATCTAGAGATACAGCTTATGCTTACGAAAGTGGGTTGTCTGTTTCACTCGTCTGTCTGTTGATTCATCTGCTTTCGAAATTATCATCATCATCAGTTTCTTGATGGGACTTCAGTTGATTCTTATGTTGCAGGCAGAGGCGCTGCCTTATTGTATGCTTCATGCTTAGTCAGATATCGTGCTTTTGTGTCAGTCAGTTTCGCTGAAGGAAGTTTGATAAGTTTGAATGTACGATAATCTAGCTACAGCTATGTTAGCGTATCGCTCTTCTGCTCTCTCTATAGCTATTAGGTGGTAGGCAGCCACCGACCAGGGAGGTATATTACCGGCACTACCCGCCTGGGTATCGGGAGAGTTAGCAACGGCTTATTATAGTCAGAGAATGCAATTTCGTGGCTAAGCATTATAGTTATTGATGCTGCTTTAACTTCAATCGATCTTGCATCTAGTGATATACATATAAAAAGATAGAAATTCCTTTAAATGGAAGGAAAAAGTTGTTTGAAGATGTTATTGGATTTCAGGGTGTGAAGCTTTGGGTGTTTGATGTTCAATCTCGTTGAAAAATTGCGTGGTTATAAGAAACAATAGTATTCGGAGTATGTATGTACTTGGACAACTAACATAGTAACTAAAACTCATTATAAAGTAATTCACAAAACTACATAAAACTGTATAGAACCCCGTCGAGAAGAGTCTTAGTATACATTAATTCCAATAATCAATCATTATAGCTTTTATTTGAAAAAAATAATCAGATGCTGATATGTACCTCATGGCGAATGATAGGCGCATTAAGAAGAATTGTGAGCTCACAGAACCTCTGCTAGTCGAGAGGTTCCCATTTTCTACGGGCGTAGAAAATATACGACTCCTGTTCAAACTTTATCGACAGACATCATGATTTTTCGGTGCACAGTGTATTCGTGGTTTTGTAATCTATGGCTGAGGATTGACTTTCAGGCCAGATTCTATAATTGTTCCCAACATTTTAAGAGTTGCCTGGCAATTATCGCTGGCATAAAAGAGCATTGATAGATCTATAAGGCTATACCAGATTCGTATTTTTTAGGGTTGGCTAACGCGTACTGAAAATTTCTGTTTATTTTAGGCATCATTTCATCAATACTGACACGGTCATAAAAATTCTTTGGCAAAGCAGTTAGTATCCTTGGGAAGGAGGCCTCTCATCTACACCTCAGTTGGTGTATTGCTCCTTTGGATTATCATATGACTTAGTGTTATTGCTCGTACATACCTGTCACTAGAATACTGCTGCTTGGAAGTCGACTGCTGCAATTACTTTCCTTGTGGGATGCGATGTACCTGGGACTTTAGTATCCTATGCAAGGATACTTATCATGGAATTTACTTCTTTTTAGATATGTACGTGAAGCCACTCGGGAAGAAGTAGGTGTTTCTGAACAAGGACATCAAATCTTTAAGTGAATGAGTTAGAATAGAATGCAAGTGATTGTTTGGGGGAAGGCTGAGGCTAATGCCGTAATTGCTTTTAAAAAAGTGGTGAGGGGTCATAGATATATTAAGACGAACGGCGGGAGTAAATTGACACAGATGGAGAAAAATATCCAAGAGGATAGATTTTGAGTGATTCGGAAATAAAATAAAAAGGAAAACTTACCCAAACCAACAACAGTTTCCAAATCTCCAGTCGCTCTTGAGGTCTCAGGAGTCTGGTATAGCTATGGCAGTGGATTCCACGATAAGCCAGAAGGACGGAGAGTATTATGAAGGACAGAGAGTAACACGTAAAAGGGCTCAGAATCTACTTCCATGCAACCAAAGCGGAAAAGAAAAAAATCTAGGCAATTACGAGGATATCATAAGGAACATGACACAGATAATGTATTTATGGGTCGGTCTGATGGCTTAATGCTCAAGGATGGGGAACTAATCCAAAGATTCGAGGGTAATGGGACAACGTTAGTAGTTTCTGGAACACTCCTGAAATACATCCTTAATCATACTGTCAGCTGCTTCATAAGAATCACTGGTAGTCTAAAAGAAAGTATTGCTTTAGGGTGGATCACACAGTCTAATTTGCTGCTGGCAAGAATTGTACAAATACAAAGAGCTGTTTGGTAGGGATTGACTACACTTACGAACAGTTGGGACAACCCGCTAAGCCTGAGTACCAGAAAAGAACCAAAGAGTATTACCGGTGAAATATGTCAAGGAAAGTCAGCCTCAAGCCAAACGCAATTGCTCAGGTGAAGGGGAGCGAGGTAGGTTGCTCGGTGGTGCGTCAGATCTGGTTTAGGACAGTCGACGAAACCTTGCTGCAGTAACATCCAATCGATCTTACTAGTAAGAAAACCAAGTTGTAAAGAAGTAATATATATATATATATATATATATATATATATATATATATATATATATATATATATATATATATATATACACACA
>JAYMFT010021736.1:0-31135 GCA_038088735.1 Panulirus argus
ATATATATATATATATATATATATATCTTTTTTTTTCATACATATTCGCCCTTTCCTGTGTCAGCGAGGTAGTGTTAAGAACAGAGGACTGAGCCTTAGAGGGAAAAATCCTCACTTGGCCCCCTTCTCTGTTCCTTCTTCTGGAAAAGCAAAAACAGGAGGGGAGGATTTCCAGCCCCCTGCTCCCTCCCCTTTTAGTCGCCTTTTACGACACACACACACACATATATATATATTATGCAAGAGGTCACAGTGGTGCATGTGGTCTAGTATGTGCAAAAATCCACACAAAAATGTATCAACCAATCCCTAGAGGTGGATGAATTGCTGGGTTGACTGTGAACCAACTGTCACAACCAAGAATTGAACTTATATGCTTGACCTTGGGTGGCCTGTGAATGCATCACTGTCAGGAACACTAACCGCTACACTTAGGTACAGTAGTATATATAATCCATATGATGTTCATATGCTACTCCTTAATCACAAATTAATTTTCTTTAATTTCTTCCAAAACTATTTGCACTGCATATATGAATCCTCTTGCTCATAAAACACACGAGGACTGTGATTTATGGGTTCATAAAACACAGACTGATCAAAATACAACTGTAAAGGTTAAGACTAGGGCACATTTTATCATTATGAAAAAAGTCCTAAATTCTTAAGCCATGTAACTGGATTAAAGATAATGCACAACCCATTTGTTGTTATATTTGATATCTGTTTTGTCAAAAATGAAAGCTCAACTAAGAAAGAGTGGGCTTTGAAGATCAGTAAGATTTTGGGATTGAACATGCAAAGAATATAAAAACAGTCCAATTTTGGATAGACCAAGCAAATTTGAGTTAGCCACAGAAACTAACTGAAACCTAATAATAAGTCATGTTAAAGATAAATCAGTCTCTACAATAATGAACAACTTTTCCTTATTTGGGAGGATATACCTCTGCAATCAGTATTAAAGATTATCAAAATTTCTCTCAATGATGTGGGGCTGCCCATACTTTGGTGAAGACAGTGTCAATTCAAACTCATGCTAAGTATGTGTGCTACTTGTCATCATTCATGTTCACTTCCACACCACAGTGGCTACTTGTCATCATTCATGTTCACTTCCACACCACAGAATTCTATACTTTTAATAATCTAGATACTTTAAATTGAGTGCATGGGTTTTTAAACACTGACAGAGGTCCTTGTACCTTAATCTCATATCACTTTTACCTTCTCCCATAATGAATGTCAAACGAACACATACTGGTATGTCCTTATGCAGTCTCTACTTTTATAACATTCTGGAGACAATGATAAAAATTCAATCCATCAAAGAAAGCCATTGCAAAAGAACACCTAAATGTACCATTTTGCATGCACTACACAACACCTTCGGTTCCATTTACATCTTCCTATGTGTGACACAGACTACATGTTCATAGAAGAGAAAACAGGTATATAACTATTTTAGTACTTTCCTTGTATAAATTCCTTTATGATCCCTAATACTTACTGTTGTATATAACAAAGGGTTAATAGGGTTTTACACAATTAGTATTACTTAGACATATAATTTTCCCCATTAACTAAACATAGTCCTTCTCCATCTGGGTTTAATGTTTGGATATTATCATGTATAACTTAAGAGCATTTATGAATCCTAAAATCATTCTTCTATGTAGCAACTACAAGTTGTAATATTTTTTCATATAATAAAACTATGTCCTTTATTCCAGTTTTGACTCCTCCCATCTCCCACTAAGGTCTTACAGGTTTACTTTTAATGACAACTAAAATTATACAACCCCTCTCTCATGTTCTACACTGCAACTTCAAGACATGAATTCAAATTTTCCTCAATAACAGTAATACTGGATGCCTTGTTTACCTTGTTTCCCACTACCTCAACATTATCCATGTGTAAAACAACAAACTATTCCACATAAAAGATGATTATTCAGATAAAACTGTTGTCATACTTACATCTACATTAGAACAGCACTGATAACGGGCACCGATGGTCAAAGGGCTGGTGACAACCCAACCTTCTGGGAGCCACGCATCAAATGCTTGCTTACGCTGGTTTACTGTGATCTCTACATACAAGATCATTACATAGCACTGGTCACAAACCTTCTACAGGACAATGAAAACGTTTTATTCATATCACACAAGTCCAATGAAAATCTGCCTACGTTAAGATGTATATTCTTTAGAAAATATCTAAATTGAATCCTTGTTGATCAAGAAGAAACGATTCTCTTACACGCTCTTGGGGAGCGTATATGGCGTAATAATAGTCTTCAAACAAAGAATCTACGATAAACGCACAAGTAATCAGCTACAGCATCCATGTTAATAAGTGCAAAATTCTGTCATACCTCTACTGTATGATCGTCTACAGAATTTGACTGTTGTCAGGTACAGGATGCTGCAGACGACCTGTGTCCATGTAAACAAAATACCACTACCAACCCAAAACAAAATCTAATATAAAAAATATAAATTAGAAATACAAAATATCATCCTATTGTCTTAGAGAGTTACATATGAACAGTAATATACTTCGAAAATATATAAAGTTTTGGGGGAATTACAAAGGATTTTACACAGGTTTACTTTTCGCTTGACTTGGAGTATAGCTGTCTGATGTATGATAATTCAAATTTTGGGAAGACTGAATGCATTTACCAGAAACTTTCTTAACTTTCTTTTAAAGGATGTTGATTATTTCATCACTAAAAGAAAGTATTTGAGGCTAGTATAACTTGCATATCTCATTATAATAAATCAATAAGTATGTCATGAGAATATATTTTTGAAAGACTTGAAAGTGTCATACATCTTATATATTCAAGGGGTTGCTGCCAGACGCACGTCATTTCTTGATCAATATATGTACGGCGCGATATTTAAAGATCTGTAGTAGTTTACCTACTGTATAGTATCTAATTACCTATTCAACGGATCTGTATCCATGAAAATGAAATGCATAACAGAGAAAAACTCTCACCGTTACCATCCACCATCGTTCGTGTTATTCATCAATTGACCTTATCTAATTACATACTTCATTATCCTTTCAGCTTTTATTGTTTTATGTACAAAAGCAAGGCCTTCACACTCCTTATTTTGTCGAAATGGAAATTCTTTACAAGTACTTATATCTCTCTTCGACTTCATAAATTTCTCACACCCATTACTCTTAATTCGGAGTGAAAAGATTCACCTTAATCCTTATATTTCCTAATCGTGTTGCTTTTGGACGAACGTTCTCCAAGGATACTCCAGTGGGAGAACCAACGCCTTGATATCAGTTTCCTTAACATTATTTTGAATATTGTATCAAACAACTATTAGAGAAAAATGTTTCCTCACCTTGCCAGCAGAAATATAAATATTATAAATTTTGAAGCTTTATTTTATTTATTATGCTCAGTTTCCAACTCCGTGCAGTATACTCCACCGACATGATTATTACTAATTATAATTAACTGTCTCTGCATAGGTATCGGACACATGTCGGGTCGTTGCTCTAGTTGGAATCTCTCTGTAGCGATCGTGGCTCGAAAGCCACAGAATATTGGCGGATATTCGAAAGTATTCACTGGCGGAGGTTTGAACAATATCATCCAGCAGAGTTCCTCACATTTCAAAACACGAGGTTCTGAAGTCGAAAATATACTGACTAACTTCGCTAGTTCCCTCCGTATATACAAACTTATCTATCTAATTATCTATATCTTTGATGCCTGTTCCCAAGGGGGGTTTGGCCACGGCAACGGAGTCTCCATAACTGTTGAACTTCAGTGCCGCTTCTTAGCCTTAAGTGCCTCACCTTTAACAGGCCACTGGTAGAAGGCAATTCTGTCGCAGTGTTTGCAAAGGGTCCTACCTAATGTTCCTGCAGACATCGTCTACACAATGCTCCTTCCCAATGTTCATGACTACTACCTCTACCTAATTGTTCTTACCTACTGCTCCTACTACTATCTATTCATCCTACCATTTTGCCAAAGACAGGGCTAGCGCATGGTGCTCACCACAGGAAAATCTATGGTTACGAAGAATGAGCTGTGTGAGTTAAGTGTTGTCAAGTGTTATGTATGACAAAGGGGGATTAAATGTTTATGGACAGACTGCCAGTAGTCCACGAATGCGTGAGAAAGAGAGAAAATACATTTACTTGGGTCAAAGGAGTGCAGCTTGACAACTGGCTCACTACGCATCCATCGCTAACCTTCCCGATACTCAGACTGGTAGTACAGTGCTGGTAATATACCTCTCTGCTCGTTGGCTGCTTAACAGTTTCTACCTACAAGGGATTAATAATGTAAATGCAAAAGGTGATAACATCCCAAATTCTTCTATTATTCTATCAGTTATTAGTGGTTGAGTGATTAAGATTTGTGTTCTGAGGGAATCAATATGGTGGACTCATCACTTTGAGTGCTGGTAATAGTTTAGTGTAAACGTACAGTTTGTCTACTGTTACCTGTTGCCTGGAGTGAACTTATCCATGGCAAGTAAATCCAACTGGCAGTGTGGATATTGCCCGACTTGAGTGATAATTTCTTTATACCATGTTACTAAACCTTCAGTCAGTTTGAGGAGGCAGTCAGCCATTCTCATGATGAGCCTGAACCATCGATGTCTTCTTGCTAACATAAGGCATATCACAATGCCAGCTACAGCAGTAGTATGGAGGATTTTGATTTTAGGTTCTCTCATGCCATGGGTACTCTTTCCTGCCACTTTATGCCAGAGATTTAGCTGAGGTATCTCTAATGAAAACTAATGGTGACTGATGCCTTGGCAACAGTCTGTGGCAAGGACTATATACATAGTCTTTAGTCTATGTCTGACAGCCATAAAGAGGGGATGGAAGCACCAGAGACCAGTATTAAGACATCTTGATGTGGGTAGCAAGGATTATCATTCCAAAGTCAGAGTTAGCCACATGAAGCACTATTCTAGCAATGAAGCAGTATATTTTTGTACAAAATAGGTTTTCTCGTCCATTACATTTGGTTTAACATATGGCTTTGTAGATTTTGCTAGATACCTGGCTTTAACCCTTCTAATGCTGACAGTAGATGTTGCTAGGTACATGGCTTTAACTCCTTTTATGCTGATTCTGAGACCAAACTTTTTGAAGGCATGTGAAGCACTATTGGAAAATCCTGCAGTGTAACTTACAAACTTCTGAAAAGAACATTCTTAAGCGTTTCTGTCTCAGGCAAACTACTCATCCAAAATAATATGTACATATCAACAAGGGGGTATGGGATAAAGAATACTTCCCATGTATTCCCTGTGTGTTGTAAAAGGTGACTAAAAGGGGAAATCCTCCCCTCCTGTTTTTACTTTTCCAAAAGAAATAGAGAAGGGAGCCAAGTGAGGATTTTCCCTTTAAGCTCAGTCCTCTGTTCTTAATGCTACCTCGCTAGCATGGGAAATGGGAAATATGTTTGAAAAAAATATCAACAAGGTTAACTGTAAGCTTATTCACTTAAGTTTTTATTAACATAACAAAGTTCTTCTTATAGTCTAGTTCATTTCCACAAGAAAATGTTACTTCAGTATCCCAGGATACTTAGTTGTTTGGATTACTGTAAGTGTGTGATATCTATGTACTATAGTAAAAAAAAAATTCTAGATTAATATCTACAGTCATCTTTGACAGTCCCTGTGAGTAATGCCGTATGAGGAACTACTGGTTACTGTGCAAGATAATTTGGGAGAAGTTCATGCTTTTCTCTTTATTACTTGTCTAATATATGGTCTCGTTCAAAACGGTCAGGTCAGAGATAAACCAAGGAATAATCTCATGGGCTTGAATGCTAGAATCTAGTTTCAGTACATTATAATAAATGACAATTAAGTATGAATGTGTTAAAATGAAGCCATTCTTATATCTGTTCTTGATGCTACACCGCTTGAGAAGATAGATATTATCTGTACTTGATGTACTTTCAGTATTACTTAAAACACTACACTGATATGTGCATGTTCTCAATGGTAATATAATCTACAATTTCTGAACTAATTCTTTAGTATATCTCCATCACACAATTAGTTAGGGTCACGTACAGCACACAATAAATGTAAGAATCATAAGAGACTGCACCCATGACTGTACCTAATGTGAGTTTCTAGGAAGATTTGTAATTTAAGAAGAGGAGAATCTAAGAAGACATTGGATTTTTCTACTAAAGTTTATTAATAAACTTTCACAAATATTATTCATGATGGTCTTTAAGGAATGTAATCATCACAGGTGCCAGGTGAAACAATAAATGCAACTAAGCCCTTACTTTTTTCTTTTGCTTTAATTTCAAAAACAAAAACTTATGAGCTTGGACAAGTGATCTGAAGTTTCTTATAATAAAATCTGACATTTTCTTTAAAATCACAATTTTGACATACAACCTGAGCCACACAACAGTTAATACTTTCAATTTGTTTATTATAAAATAAATTATGAGCACTATGAAACTATACTGTGTTATGACTGTGTTTGTATATCAAGCTAACTCAAACAAATCAGACAAAGTATGTTAAGGATTACTAAGTAAAATTAGCATACACTATGATATTACCAAATTGGTGTAATATATTTTTGAGCCTTTTATGTATTTAAAGTAAATAAGTATAAAAAAATACAATACTAATCTTACAGAAGGATAAAACGCAATCCCAAAGATGTAGAAAAAAAAAATGTAACAAAATAGGTCTTGAGCTAACATGGACCTTGCGTTAAAAAACTGACACACAATATGATGTCTTGGTGGACGTCATAACACAAGATAACAAAACTGATGTTAAATACGATTAGAAAGTAAAATACATGAATTTTTAAAATTCATGAATAATCATTATTCTACAAAAAGAATAATATTGTACAAAATGTTTATGATAAATTACACGGGTCCCTACAATTCCGTATGACTGTGTTCCGAGCTCTCATCTTCATTTAGTTCTTCTGGTTTGGTACATACTGCTGGGGTTCTTAAAAAGAACAAATATTCGCATCTGTTTGGTTCTGTGACTCCTGTAAGCTTTGTCTCGGTCCCACAGTATATCTTAACCTGCAATAATAAGCATGAATTATGCGTACAGAATAATTCAACTGAACTAAAAGTTGTAAAATCAATAAAGTTTTCCATGTAAACTTACATCCAATACCATTTAGCATTTAAACTCTACCCAACAACTTACCTGTCACTTTAATGGTATAATTGATTTTCTAATATCCCACAGGATTATGAACAAGTATCTAATCATTATTGTAGGTAGTAGTTGGTCAGCAGCCATTGACCAGGGAGGTATATTACCAGTGCTACCCACCTGGATATCAGGAGGGTCAGTGATGGCTATGTAGTGAGCAGCACTTCAGAGGTTGTAAGGTTGCACTCTTCTGACCCAGGTAGCTGTCTTCTTTCTGCCTCACCCACACATGGACTACTGGCAGTCTGTCCACTAACATACAATCTCTCTTTGTCACACGTAACATTTGACAACACTTTTAACTCACACAGCTCATTCTTTATTTTCCTGCGGTGAGCACTATGGACTAGGCTTGCCTTTTGGGAAAATGGTAGGGGCAATAGATAAAAGTAGTAGGTAGGCATATTTAGGCAGAAGTATTAGGTAGAAGTTGTAGGAAGGAACATCAGGCAGGAGCATTAGGTAGAAGTAAGCAGTAGGAACATTAGGTAGGAGCCTCTGCAAACACTGAGCTAGATTTACCCTTTGCCAGTGCCTCACCTGGGTACACTAACTACTTGAATCTTTGATGTTCTGTGCATGCATGGAGGTGGAAGGATGGAGTGAAAGGGATTTTGAGCGGTCGGGGCCTGAACATGCAGGAGGGGGAAAGGTGTGCAAGGAATAGAGTGAAAAGGAACGATGTGGTATACCGGGGTCGACATGCTGTCAATGGACTGAACCAGGGCATGTGAAGCGTCTGGGGAAAACCACGGAAAGGTCTGTGGAGCCTGGATGTGGAAAGGGAGCTGTGGTTTCAGTGCATTACACATGACAGCTAGGGACTGAGTGTGAGCGAATGTGGCCGTTTTTTCTGTCTCCTGGCACTTCCTCGCCGGCACGGGGGGTGTTGTATGCATGTATATATGTATATGTTGGTATGTATATATATGTACTGTGCATATATGAGCAAGTATGTATATATGTGTGTATGTGGGGGAATAGGTCTTTCTTCGGCTGTTTCCTGGCGCTACCTTGCTGACACAGGAAACAGAGATCAAGTATAATAAATAAATAGATATGGTTTTATAATTATTAAAATTTTTTTAGCCTCTAAAAAGTGAAAAATGTATTTCAATGTATATTTAAGTGTTTCAGTGATTTACATATGTGACCAGTGAAACAGTCTTGTCAGTTTCACCAACTTCCCAGAACAATGACCTATTTTTAACAAAATTTTCTCTACATACAAAAGCATTTTAATGTTTCATTGAATAAAAGACCCTTGATTATTGCCATCAGTTGGCTTATCAAATAGAAATTTATTTTCATTCAAAGCTGGTAGCTGGTCTTATAATAAACCATATTTCTATAAAACATTGAGAAAAATCTCGAGAATTTGAATAATATTAGTAATTAATTTAACATCTAAACATCTCAAAAGCATTAAGTTCTGCAATATGCATTGTGTTCTCACATACCCTTTATTTTGAGCTTTTCATCACAGTCTCACACCCCAACCAGCCTCTCTCCACCACTAAACTTAATATCGCTGTCTTTATTCAGATTAACTCAACTTTCTCTTTTCACACTCTCTCTAACTTGCAGTTTCTTGAATCTGCCAGCAATGCCCCAGTGCTTTTCCTCTATTTGAATCTGCAACCAGAGTAGTATCAACAAAGTAACTGCCCTGCCAACCCCTAAACCCTAAGACACTGCAAACCTGCCCCTCTCCAAATCCTTGGCATTCACCTCCCTCACAACTACATAAAGATTAACTAGCCATGGTGACATCACACACCCCTGCCCCAGACCAACCTTCACCATTTTCTTAATCACACACATTCCTTACTTAATAAAAATTCATTGCTTCATGTATCTTTACTTTCACAACATATATTTATAATGCTTTTCAAAAGCATTTCTGTCAATACTTATCAATATTTTTTCCAGATTAACTGGTGCCAGTTACAAATACAGTGCTTCTTTTTCGGTTCCCAGGTGCAGTTACATATATATAGTACTTCTTTTTTCACCAAGTATTTCTCACACATCCTTCAAAATGCACACCTATATCTCTGACGTTCCAATTGGAACTCCCTCAAAGGGGTAGCCACAGCGACAGAATCTCCATAACTAAAGAACTCTAGTGCCATTTCTTAGCCTTTACTGCCTCACCCTTAACAGGCCACTGGCAGAGGGCAAGTCTAGCAGAGTATTTGTAGAGGCACCTACCTAATGACTACTACTATCTAATGCTCCTACCTACTACTTATACCCAATATTTCTACTTAATGCTCCATCCTAAATGTTCCTACCTTCTACTTCTATCTACTGCCCCTACCATTTTGCCAAAAGGCTGGGCTAGGGCATAGTGCTCACCACAGGAAAATCTAGTTATGAAGAATGATCTGCATGAGTTGTGTTGTCATGTGTTACATGACAAGGAGAGATTGTGTATTTGTGGACAGAATGACAGTAGTCCACAAGTTAGTGAGGCAGAAAGAAAAGACAGCTACCTGGGCCAGAGGAGTGCAACTTGACCTCCAGTGCTGGCTCACTAAGCCGATGTAACTGACCCTCCTGATACCTAGGTGGGTAATACTGGTAATAAACCTCCCTGGTTGTTGGCTGCCTACCAATTACTACCTACTAATGCATATGATCCACCATGCCAGAAGCCATACCATTCCCCAGTCTGACACTGTGCATGCCACCATCCTGTGAATCATCACTTAACAGGTACCGTCAGCAAAGTTATTCCTTTGTAATTCGAGCTTTCACTTTCATCCACCATGCCATTACACAGTGGCACTAAACAGGCATTCTGCCAATCTAAGAAACCCTAACTAACCAATTAGTAAATCTCACCCCTTAAAAAACTAGTCTCACCTACTCTAGCCATCTTGCCCATTTTATTCATTAAACCACTTATCTCTGTGACTGTGTACTACACATCTGCCACCCTATCATCTAATATATTCAGCAGTAACCAAAAAATATTCATTCTTATCTCTTCACCTTTCTTGCCTGTTACTACTTCATCTGCTCCCCTTACTGTTGCTCCCATTTGTCTTTTCAAATTATTCACCCCCTAGACATTCTTCCCGATGTTTGCAATTTTCATTTACCCCCTTTTCAGCTCCTCTACCTTCCTTTTTAACATTCTTCACTTCCTCTAGTACATTATCTCGGTTAAATTCATGCATATTCAGACACCACAGGCTGAGCACTTCTTGTTTGGATCATTCTTTTGTTCCACTTCTAAAAATTTAACTTCAAGGGAAGTTGGGTGTTTCCCCATGTTTCCTTGACATGCAGGGAATAAGAGGGTAGAAATAATTCTCTCATCCCCAGGGGATAGTAATTTACTAAAAAATTTTTAAATCCCATTATGTAGGCTAGTATGGATTTTACACATGGGAATGCATATTTTCAGGTATTTAAGATGAGAGTGGAGCATTTCAAAATCAATCAGGACCAAAAGGAATCCAAGATGTATAACAGCAATCCAGAAAAATTTAAATAAAAAGTAAACACAAAAAAATCATTACCAGTAGTTTTAGTTCAATAAATTTTTTCCCTTGTGCAATTGTAATAACATTCAAATCAATAACTTATCCAGCAGTGCAACTAGACATACTTCTATCCATCCAACTATCTGAAAACCTTCCTATACAGATGATACTTTTACCCATATTTACAAATCTTGAGGAAATCAAATTGTTTCAAAGCCCTTCAGAATATAACTGGTATTTATGTCCATTCTCTTAGGAAAGTGAGCTTTTTCTTTTACAGGCCTTTGATTGCATGTTAAAACTCTTTATACAATTTGATGAAATTTATAAAAGGATATTATGACTGGTGTTATTTGTAAAGCATCTTATTATTCAGTTCTACTTAGCATGAAAAATATCTAATAGTCCAAAACACTCAATTACTAGTATTTACAAACTGCCAAATTGTATCTTTTTTTCAAGTTTTGCAGATGCGATCATTATCCATATTTACTTTGGCATACATCTAATACATTACTAAAACCACATACATGCATTTCCTCCAATATTACATGTTTTTATTCTAACTTACGAACTGGGTCCAGGAACTCAACTACTTTCTAACCCAGAGACCCCTGTATTTATAGAATTTAAAATTCTGGCTTCCTTTAGAAAATGTTTTTGCTTCAAATACATATTAATCAAAAGTTCATAAAATTATTGTACTTTCTCCAGTACTCCTCTTTAACTAACATTAATAAATATTCACCATTTTGCTCAAGACTATTCAATGCCATTTCATTACTAAATGCACCACAATCACACATTGGTTTAGGTCTCTAATTACAGTAAACAAATAACTGATCGTTAACAAACAATTTTCAAAATCAAATCCCTTGAAAAGTGCATAAAATTCCTACACTCAAATAGCATTTATCAAATTAGTTTACACAATCTTTGGTTTCTAAATACCTCCTTTCAGAAAACACGTAAATTTTTTTTTTACCCATGTATACTTTAAATGAAAGTTTTTCATATATTGGTTAATTAGCCAGGATAAGTCTATATTTCATAGTATCTGCATGCTGTTGTGCTAATAGTTTCACAGCTTTAAAGAAAAATAATTTTCCAGCTTCCAAAAAGGATTTGATCTTCCACACTAATTATTCACATGGAAACCTGAGAACAACTAATATCTAGTTTTCTATCTTGCACAACAGCCTCCTAAGGAGACTTTCATGTCATTGATTGGTGGAGCAAACACTAAGAGTAAAGTATTATATTGCACCAATGTGAACAAACTGGCTGTGTATGTCCATACTATCTATTGAAACATCTTAAGAGCAAACAAGAAATTACCTTGAGTAGGAAAATGAAAGTAACACACAACATCCATGATTTATTTACAACAATGTCTTATGCACGTGAAGTAACACTGACTTGCCAGACACGGATCTTACTATCACTGTACCCAGCAAACAATGTCTGGCCATCTGCAGACCAAGCCATGGAAAGACATTGAGGGGGTTCTGCCTTAGGGTTCTGAGTAATTACGTCGGGCTTCAACTCATCAACCATATTCTTACCCTCCAAATCCTGTGGTTGTAAAAAAAAAAGTCAGAATTTTGGCTTAAAACAAACCATTTCACCTGAAAGTTTGCCAAGAAGCAGCATAATTCACAATTAAGGTGGCAACATTGAATTACAAAACTTCATGCTTAAATATCTGAAAAAGAATGCTCACCCAAATCTTAATAGAAGGTCCAGTAGCAGCACATAACCAGTATCGATTAGGGCTGAAACACAGCGAATTGATAGTGTCTGTATGGTCCAAAGTGTACAAGTGCTTGTCATCATTAAGGTCCCACAACATTGCCTTAGCATCCTGAAAAAATAGTTGGAAATTAGTTCTGAGTTCCGATTGATTTTTAAAGCATGTACACAACACTCCAAATCAAACAGCCATTGTCCAATCAAGAAATTCAAAATAAGCAACTTGACACTTTATCATGGACCTGTGATGTTACCATGATCCTAAACTTATTGGATTTACAAATGAGTGAGGAAGGGGATGGGGGGAATGAGGCTATGATATTGTGTTATTTGTAAACCATTAGAGCCTAATGGATATTCAGTACTTTAAGTTATCTATCTATACCTCTGATGCCCATTCCCAACTAAAACTTCCTCAAGGGGGTAGCCACAGCAAAAGTCTCCATAACTAAACTCCATTGCCACTTCTTAGCCTTTAATGTCTTACCCTTAACAGGTAACCGGTATAGGGCAACTCTGGCAGTGTTTGCAGAGGCTCCTACCTACTATTCTTACTGACTAATACCTAATGTTCCTAACTACTACTTCTACCATTTGTTCGTACCATTTTGTTAGGAGGCAGGGGTAGTGCATAGTGCTCACCACAGGAAAATCTAGTCTAAAGTTATGAAGAATGAGCTGTGTTATTTAAGTATTGTCAAATGATATTGTATGTCTGTGGACAGAATACCAGTAGTCCATGTGTGGGGTGAGGCAGAAAGAAGACAGCTACCTGGGTGAGACGAGCGCAACTTGACAACCCCTGAAGTACTAGCTCACTACACAGCCATCACTAACCCTCCGTTTGCAATTTCCTGACTTAGTGTGCCAGCATAAGAACATGATGGAGACTTCTGGGAAAAAAATCTTTTGCTTTTTCCTGCCTCTGTTCTTCCACAAAGTAATATTATGGGAAGGGTGGATTTCCAACCACAATCCCCCCCCTCTCTTCTAGAATGCAGAGTATATTTGTAGGTAGTATTCTTTCAAAACATACCAGAGAAGTCAAGCTAATTATTAAGCTATAGAGCTATGATATTAGCTTAGCTTAGATCATACTTTGTGGGAAGATCAAGATGGGAGGAAGGTCAATCTAGGGTAACAGGGCCTAATTGGGATAAACAGGAGGCATGAGATAGCATAAACTGGTCTAATATGCTGTCTATGGGATATACAAATAAAATATCCTACCTTGCCACCAGATGCACAAAGTGACCCATCAGGTGAAACAGTTACAGTGTTCAAGTATCCTGTATGGCCATAATGGTTAGTCTTGAGCTTACAATTCGTCAAGCTCCATACCTGTGGATAATTTTAATATATATAACTATATGCCCCGATGCAAATCTGAATATAACATAAAATAAGTTTTCAGACCTATATCCGCATAACAAAACATCACAATTCAGTCATATGGTGTCATCACTAATTACATATCAAAATGCATATAAATGCATTTATATTTCACAAATGTTTTCCCAGATAAGACTGTTACAAACCTTTACAGCTTTATCCCATCCACATGAAACAATAATAGGATTGCTATTAGATGGGGAGAATCTGACACACGAGACCCAATCTGAGTGACCATCCTCCTGAATGGTATACTTGCACTGGGCCAAGGTGTTCCAGAGCTGGGGAAAAACAGTAATTATAAATACAATTCAAACATATATGTGACAAAAGGTCCATGGAAAATAAAATTTGAAACATGCATAATGTTACCCACCCTAACTTTATTGTTGTCAGTAATTGCAACCCCCCCCCCCAAACAAAAAGAGGGTTCAAGGATGTGAAGACGGATTAAGGAAAAGCATAGTCCTCCCGACCCTGACCTATACAGATGAAATACAGACATGGTTACAGTTACAAAGGTCAAGAATCCATGCTGAGGAAACGAGTTAACTGGTAGCATGTCATATGACTAGACAGAATGAAGTAATGAAGGTGTGTAAGAGAGATTTGGTGGGGAATGCAAGTGGAATGAATTTTTGGAGTGGTAAAGATGATGAAACATGATACATTGAGATGCTTTGGGCTTGTGAAAAGAATGCAAGACAATTACAGGAGATGGTGTGAAAGGAAGACCACCTGTGACATGGGAAATTGAGTGGAAGAGTACTGGTAAGAGAGAAATGAGGATAGAATACATGGACTGTTGCAGGCAAGGGAGGAATGTAAGGATAAGGATAAAGAAACAAGTTCACTTGTCTTAGCCACCCCCTTGATGGGTGTTCTTAAGAGGGAACGGGCATCAAGGAAAAAAGATAGGTTCAAGGAATTTTATCAAATGCACTTCAATTCATAACCCACAAGAAAACATCTTTATCTATAACAAATATCTATAACACATTCTGTCGTCTTTAATCATCTTCCTAATTCACACATGGATCATGTAAATACAGCCATACACTTCATGCAGTAGTTTAATGAAATAAAAAAATTCCTTTCATACCTGTATGCAGTTTCCCTGTGGGGAAATGCCAGGAACAAAGAACCTTCCTCATTTTCATCATAACCAGAGCCCCATATTCACAACTAGACCATACACAACTTCCTCAGTTTTTCATGAAAGATTCATATGCCCTAGTTCAGCCCAGTGACAGCACATCACTCCAATTCACACTAGCCTTAACACACCTCAAACCCTCCTGAATGTTCAGGCCCCAAACTCTCAGAGCATCATTCGCTCCATCCTTTTATCTCCTTGATTTTCCACTTTTCCCTGATCCCTCCACCCTTAACATACTTCCTAATTTTTCACACAGCCTAGTTATTTCATTGGATGAAACCAGCATCTACATTTATCCTTCCACTCTAACACGCCTCCAGTTAAAATAGTAGACAATATCTAGTATCTAATTTCCCTATCTTTTTTTTATTCCACTTAATTTTCTAAGAATCTGGTATCTTTAAGAGTATATGAACCTCTCATCTTCATTATGCTTTGCATGCCAACATAATCTTGACAGGCTTTCCACTTTTATTCCATATTTGCTTTTCTTATCTATTTTCATGTTAATAGTTTCATCTCATACTGATTCTCCTACATTATTCTTAAGAATGCGAGTTTTAATACATGCTAGAATAAATGCTACTTCTAACAGGCTTATGGTTATGCTACATTTAAATATTCATTAACAATCTTTGTGCCACATACTTCATGAACTTATTAACCTAATTTCAACTTGCTCTCCAACTGCAATCCTTGATGACTATAATTACTGTACCTGAATGCTATTAAACTTCAAATTCTCTGACATTCACACTGCTTATCACCTTGCCCTATCTCTTACAAACACAGCAGCATTCACCTTTAATGGGTTTTTCTCAGCTTACTCCATCCTAACTGGAGATACATCCTGTTCTAATCTTCCTCTTTTTTACATATATGAAAAGATGGGGGGGGGAGGGGGGGGGAATACAACTGTGAAATTTTTCACCAAGTTCCATTCACATAACTCAGCTGTGATCAATAATCTTCCCTCACTGAATGCCCAAACCAAGAACAGTTAAGCAACTCAAAAAATTATGGGAAAACCGAATTATTTACAAGAAGTAAGCAAGACAAGGCGAGTAACTTTTGATAAATGTAATCTCAAGAGAATGATGTACATGAAAACTTTCTTCAATCTATATTCCCACCAACAATCTAACCCTACTCTTAAGGGTCAACAAACTTTTGTTGTATATACCTCTGAATTAAATGTCAAGTCTAACAAACTAAAACCCAAAGTTCTTCATGTATATATACTAGTTCCAGTTGTATCTGCAGCCTCCAACTAATGACTGCCTTATAAAACAGTCTTCCACAATAAAAACTCACCTTGATTGTTTTATCCCTTGAGCCAGACACAATCTGACGGTTGTCAGCACTGAAAGCAACAGACAGCACATCCTGTAACAAAATAAAACCATGTACACATCCACATAAAGGCAAACATGTATATAAACAGACCTTCAGCATGAACTAAAGAGTTGAGAAATTTTAGGGATGCCCACTTTATGCCTGCATGTTTGCCATTTCATTTAGTTTCAAAATACCAAGATCAAGAGGCTTTCCAGACCATATCACTAGTTTGTTTTGAGGGTTGCACACTATCCTTAAAAAAAAAAAAAAAAAAAAAAAAAAAAAAAAAAAATCCATATGGATCCATTTCCCAAACAGTATACAAATGTCCATAAATTTTATGGCAAATGCTAAACATTCACATAACTAACAAGAATTCTCTAAATATTCATAATCATTCCCATATCAATGGGGTGAATTAGGTGCATTCAAACATTCATCTTGTTTGGAAATTCGAATTGGTGTCCCCTGACCCTACATACAGACAAAAGGCAAGAATGCCCCTTTTCCTTCAGTAAACTTCATACCCTGCCATCTGGAAATCAAATACTTCAATAAATCAGGAAGATCACTACTGTAGAGTAATCAAAAAGCTTGAAGATGAAGGAGCTTCTAGTACAGCAGGCATTTACTCACCAATTCTCAGTGGTCCTCTTCTCTCTAATAAAAAAAAGGAAAAAACAAAAAAGCTTCCTGATTACTATATTTTTGAAGAATTCTGTGATTCTGGTCACATAACTGCAGGTTCAGACCTTGTTGTGATCCTCAAATCGTCTCGTGGTCTTCCCAGCTGCCAAATCCCACAGGCGCAATGTCTTGTCCCAGGAACCCGACAGAGCAAAGTGACCATCCAGGGATAGAACCTGAAACATTGTTTTATAGAATCTGAAACATTGTTTTGTTCATAATCTTTCTTATTTTTTTCTCACCATAAATGTCATATTTACATTAAAATATTAAAATGAAATCAAACCATGAGTACATACCACATCAGATATGAAATGGGAATGTCCATGAAGACGCTTCTGTGGAATGCCATAGTGATTCTCCTCACGAGTCAGCTTCCACAAAATCAGAGACTTGTCTGAAAGGATATGGCAACAGAATAATAATAAACTTAGTGTGCTTTGTAACAAGTCCATAAAATGTATAATACAACCTACCCTAGACATTAAATCTGCACACCTGGGGTAACCACAAGCCATAAATAACTTCTTTCCCTCAACAGCAAAAAATGAATACCACAGATTCTGATTAAAAATTAACAACTATTCACCTCATAAAAACTGCAAATAACTGACCAAACTGTTTTCCATAACCACAGGATATGATTACTCAAACATTCTGAAACCAAAAATATGTACCTAAGATTCCAGTTTCAATTTATAAATGACATAAATGGTTACTTTATAACCACAGAGTTCCTGCATAAATTTTAAAGTAAATATAAATTTTAAGTCATGCAGGATCTCAGTGCATATCTTAGCCCACCTTAATCACTAACAAAACAGTTGTTGGGTGACAAGACAATGATGCACCTTGTTTAAGCTATTCAACTTCAGGATTTTTTTTTTTTTTTTTCAGAGTAACAGTGAATATGGGATGGGAGGTACTCAAGGAAGCAGTGCTAATATGTGCAACTGAATGTGTAGCATTCAAAAGGTTAGAGTTAAGCAGCTGAGAAAGGTTCTATGGTCACCTGTCCGCATAATGTTTGCCCCAAGAAATTTGAAAATGACAAGAGTGCACTACAGGTGTAACTCCTACAATATAGTTCTACCTGTGAGATATTTGAATAAAAAATTTTATTAATCCATTCTTTACACAACTGTTGGTGTTTCCTAATTAGGTGCTACGACTAAATTACCACTACCTACATAGAGTCAGAAGACTATGGATTCCGATGGTATAGTTGTGATCACGATACATCTAGTAAAAAGGTACAGTTATCAAAATCTGAAACTTTTTTGAACCCGTGCGTCTGTTCCGGTCAACTACATTTTCTCAACTTCACATCCTTCCCAACTATTACCTTTTATTTTTCTTAATGGAGTTAAGTCATTACTATCCAAAAGTCGTCATTCTCTAAAGAAAAGCAGTATCTGTGATATAGTATCACACTGCAGTAACACTAGAATATGCTCTTCAGGACTGTAAAAGATGATGGCGTTAATCTCGTCCCTTCCTTGTTAAATTATCCAGAGAAGAGCGATACCTAGTTGGGGTTTAAGCTAAGCTAGATACACTAGAATAGACAAGGTTTAGCTGTCATTAATGACAAAATGAAGGAAGACGTGAGAAGTCATGGAGTCGGAACCAATGGAACTGTTGCAAAACAAAACGCCTTATATTAAAAAAATAATATGACATCTAATCAATTACTATTATGTAAAAGTGTAAATATTGCAATTGACCTCACCTCTGGATGCAGAGAGAATCATGTCCGGGAAATTCCTGTTGGTGGCTATCTGGGTGACCCAGCCATTATGACCCACCAATGTCCCACGCAACTGCAGACTCTCATTCATCCTAGAGATCAAAGGATAGCTGTTAATATCAACACAAAGACAAATATAAAATTAGAATCAAAGTGTTGTACATTGGATGACACGCTCTCCCGAGCAATCAATACGCAGCCATATTTCAACAACAAAGTATAATTTCTTGATAACATACATCCTTCAATTGTACATAAATTCATTGATGGACCATGGCACTAACGCATTAACATAAAGGTATTGAATAAAAGTCTCACCTGACAACGATGTCGTCTGATAGCTTTTAAAGTATTCTCTTTCAACCGCTACCGACAGCGGTTACACGAACAAGGACCGGGCGTTGGCTGGCGCGAGTGGAAGGACCTCTGGTGGGGTGAAAATAAGGCTGCCAACAGGTTCGTTAATACTGACACTTGGAATATTTCATTGAGGTAGTATATTTCTGAGAGATGAAAATAATTGCTTTGAAGGCAAGTATGTTATTTCAATTCATAACCTTATGTCTAGTTATTTCACACTAAAATCAATTAATCTGATACATAGTCAGTAGTTGGTAACTAGCTTTAAGTGACCAAGGGCCCTAAATGTAATGGAAGGCTGTATTATTTTTTCATATATTTCGACTGATGAATGAAACTTGACGCTGATGACTTTAATGACTTTAACAATTCATAAACCTATAGTACAAAAACTAACTAACCAATACAAGCCGTAAATATGTAATGCACATGGAGTCCGCCTGCTCGAGTTGGCACGGCGAGTGAGAAGGCATTTTGGCGGGGCTGTATCACTGGGAGTACAGTCTCGTCGAAAAATATCTCTCACAGTTTAGGAGTTCACCATTTCCCTGCTTCTAGGAATAGAGCAGCCATGGAATGACCATAACACTCACTTCTTTTCCGTTGCTCTGTGAAATGGGCTTTTGAAATTTTTTATCACTTACTCTGCGCACCATTTTTACGAGGTATGAAAATAATTGCATCTATTATTCCGCAGTGGTCCTTCCCACACATTGGCAACTCATGCATTCACTCAGCAGCTCTCACGATTACACTGCAAATTCTCAACTTCATTAAAATCTCATTCGCTTAGTCCTCGAGCTGACCTCATCCTAATTCCCCCAAGCTCAGATCTTAATGTAATCTACTGACCTCATAAAGCGCAGGGCCCCTGAGAGAAATTTCATCAGGGGGTACAAAGTTTCTTTCGGGTCCCCTTCCTTCCATTCTCCATTAGTCATCCTGGTTCCATCCACTACGGTTTTATGCCATGAACTGTAAGGCCAAGAAAGGTATGGAAGATGAGAGAAGAAGGGGTAGAATGGAACTCTGTTGATTTTCTGTATTTTCCCAGATCCCAGGAAATTCCTGGGCCAATTTTTGGACCCCCGTAACCGGGTACGATGTACCCCTGCACCCCCCTCTCAGAGGCCCTGCATAGATTCCTTTAATATTTTCAAATTCCTTTTTATCGTCTTTGGTTTCTCAATCAACGACAACCTTCACTATCCCCTGACGTAGGCCAAGCCACATTCCTAAAGAACACGTATCTAATCCACGAACGCTCGTCCTTCTCATGAAACCCAACCGGTAATTTGGCGGTAAACATGAAATCGAACATTTTCATAATCCTGACTACCACCATCTTGTCATGCAGTGGTTTTCTTCTGAACTTGATATTGTCGTCTACCATGGGAATAAATCGTTTATAACCATGGTATGTAAATCCTCCATGTGAACGCCTTACAGTGCTCTGACATCGCACCAAAAGTAAAATAACTCATAAATGATAATAATATCAAGATTTATTTCCTTAAAATCGTGAATGCGGTCGACGAACAGTTTGAAAAGTTGCATGAGTAGAGAATTTCAAGGAGAAGGGACTCCACGAATGTAGAACTCCCTTCCCTCATGGCAAAAAATTAATATTACGCCATTCCTAATCTGTGTTTCTGTTCAAGATTCTCTTTCTGCTATTTGGACGAAATATCTATATATTTGCATGAAATATCTATATTTGTCTTAGTATGACTAGATTTTACTTTTAATGGAGGCGTACCTGTTTTAAAAAGTAGGTAGTGTTATGACGACAGTATTAAGGATTGCATGAGAATATCTGCAACAGCGCCTTAAAGCTATGCTACTGTGGAAAACCAACGGGAGAGCGCGTATGGGCGACGCACACTATGCAACTCTAGATCTGCTGCGCCTATGATGGAGAAATAAGACCATCTCTCTGCAAAATATACCTTATTCTACGGACTTCGTTTGGTATAATCAGGCATCGGCCTAATTCATGATCGCTAGAACAAAAGTGTAATTGTTTATCATCAATAATTGCCAATGATTATGACAGGTCCAGCAAAGAATTCCGGCTGCACAAATTTATTGGAAACATGAAAATCGGTAAGTGCGCATCCATGGAATTGGACGAGAGCGAGGCTGCTCGCCAAAGCGTAAGACTAGAATATGTAAGTTATTCATAATTTCGATGCCTAATTCTGTTCGGACTTTTCCTTCTTCAAACCTCGACATGAACCAAGCCATCGTCTCTCTGACTGGTCTATCATTAAGCAAATTTCAGCACTTACTTCTAAAGTGTTATTCATTGTAAAACAAATAAAGAGTATTGCTGTAGTTGAAGAGTGTTTCTGTATCTTCTCAGTTAAGCCTTAAGTAACGGGAGATAACAGACAACGGAATTTTACAGTACGGCCGAGCAAATTAAAAAAAGTATGGAGATTAAACTAAAAGGAAAGGGAGATCTGATAATCACGTACACCGTATCTATGTTGTGCTAGTTGATCGAGTTCTTTCCACACTGCTGACATCCCCGGTCTGAGAAGAGTAGTTTGATTCGTAATGATCTGGCAGAACTGAGCCTGCCAATCATCGTGTAACCAGCGGTATGATTTTCGTATACACATGAGATATAAGACGACTCGTGACTCATGGTAAGACCCAAAGATTAATCCGGCAACCTCCAGCACCGTCATTGGCAGGATCTCCTCACTTGTACTCCTCTTTGCCTAACAGCAACAAGGACATCTCCTGCTCTTATCATCAAAATTATTCTCTTACCTAAACTTCACAATATCCAACAATCTTCACTTTCAACACTCTTAGAAAGTATGTTCTGGACAGCCTTGTACTCTGTGTGTTCGTGGTTTTTGGTGCCACCATGGAGCCTAGTCGGATGGTTCGTTACGGGCTGCCTGGTATGGGTGGTCAACAGGTTCCGTTGCCGTTGGTGTCAGTCTCAGGCTAGCATGGAGAGCAAGACAGTCGTCATCACAGGCGCCAACAAAGGTAAGCAGTCGCGAGTGAAATACTTGAGCAGTTTTATCACAGAGCGCGTCCAGAATTAAGATCGTAATAAGACACAGTGACGAACGCCTTTAGTCAGTATTAGTTCCACCAACATTATCTTGAGACGTTAGATGTAAGACATGTTAAAAATAAGCGTGACTAGACTTACGCTTAAGTAATATCTCAGCTTGATGAAAGGGATTGTGACTACAATCTCACTGAAGCTACTCAGTACATGATTATTGAATCCAGAAGTTAGATGTCATGACTCTGCAGGTATTGGGCTGGAGACAGCGAGGGACCTGGCCCGCCGTGGCGCTACCGTCATCCTTGCCTGTCGGAGCGTCATCAGAGGCACCGCTGCTAAAGGTGAGGATCATGTTTGAGCTGGGGACAAGGTTGGAAAGATGAAAACCCGTATTTTCTCTGTGTTAAAAAGAGATCAAGGATGAAGTCAGGTTACAGGCAAGGCCAGATCACAGGCTGGATTTGATTGAGGAAAAGAACATCAGAAAGAAATTTCCGTGTGACCGCTTTAAAAGTAAGTTGTTGTGAAGGCCTGTCGAGGAAGCTGGCAATTTTTAGAAGACCAGGACATGTTAGGCTAAGCCTGGGTAAATAAAGGCAGAGTTTACTGATGTCCTGACTATGCCTAATGTCATGTTTATCTATGATGAGAGGCATCACGAACACAAACTGTAACTTCATATCTAGTAATATAAAGGAGCCTTGAAAATTAAATGATTCGAGCAACATAAATCATTATTCAAAGGCATACCTTCAGCAATATGCATCACCACTTCTGACATCAAACACACTCAATTTTACTTTATAGTAAAGAGAAGTCAGAGTTTGAAATGTTTTAAGTGTCTCCTGAATTCACATCCACCCCAGCATAGAGTCTAGTGACTACTTTCTTACCCCTGGAACCTCTCCTGTAGAACTCCTGCAGTGCATAGGAAGCTAGCCACGTCCACCGGGCGGGACCATTGATCAAGAAATGTGCTGATGTTGTGTGTCTGTGAGGTGAGTGCAGGGAAGTCAAGAAATGTGTTCATTCTCTTTAAAATGGAAGTTACATCCTAGTTATGTTGGGGCTGGAAATGAACCTGTATTTGTAGTGTTTGCGAGATTAGTGGTCCAGAGCGCAGACAAGAATTGCCACTAAAACATTCTTGAGGAATGAAGTTTCAGTTGAGGTATGTCTGCTGAGGCAAAGTTTAAGACTGGGTTAGCAAGACGGTTGTTTAGTGCTTGTTGTGTCATATATCAGAGTCACGTACTTGGTTAGGCGACTTGAAGTGTATAGATTGCCCGAGTATGAAGCAACCTCAGCATGCTATTGTCCCTTGCAGACGATATCCTACTCAAGGGCGTACGAGGGAAGGTGGAGGTGGCTGAACTGGACCTCTCCTGCATGGCCTCCGTCAGGAAGTTTGCTAAAATGCTACAAGGACGCAAGGTTTGTCTGGGAAAGAGGGACAGATGAGTACCTCTATGACCTCATAATAGTGTGTGTAGCTTCATTGCTTGCACATTTCCAAACGTGTGTAATCCAGAAGCCAAAATATTGTGATTTTACCTGTACCAATGTCTACTTACTGTGTGTAGCCACGGTTATAGATCCTTTCCATTTATTGTATTTTGCCGCAGTACTAACACACACCCATGTAATATGCTGACCATAGTTTAAATACCATCACTTACTATGCTTAACCAAAGTATTAACACGGCCTCTTATTGTGTTAAGCCATGGTTGTAACACACGTTTACTGTGTTTAACCACAGTACTAACAGACTCCGCTAATTCACGATGCTAACCCCTTATACTATCCCATGTCCGTTTGTGTGTAGCTTTAACACTGAGATCTTATTCACAGTGTTTTGCCCTAATACCAGCACATGTTTGTGTCGCCCCAATATTGTTACATGTCTTAGTATTCAGTGTGTTTAGCCCTAATGCCAGCATATATCCACACTTACCCAGTACATTTATGGTCAAGTCCATTTACTTCATGTCTGCTTCGTGTATATTATAGCTCCAGACTTGCTTTTAATGAAATAACTTCATGGAACTGGGAGCGAATCTGATGATGACAGATAACAGATTATGTAGCTATCTGTTGCATATGTATAGCCTTGGTCTATGTGAATAATCTATCCTTGTTAAATATCTTCTGTTTAAGGTATGAACAAAAATTTACAAGATAAATTTATCAGAATTAACTGCTTCAAGTTTGACGGTGTATTGATGTAGGTTGGTAATAATGACATTCGGGAATCCGTACCCAAAACATTTTTCTTGAGATTTTGTTGGTCTTCAGGTCGACGTACTCATCAACAATGCCGCCGTAGCCGACCTGCCTCACCAAATGACGGACGAGGGACTTGAGCTGACCGTCGCCACCAACCACTTGGGACACTTCCTCCTCACACATCTCCTCATGCGTAAGTAGCTGCACACTCGTATATCTGTGAGTGAGTGCCAGTACACACAGCACACATAAAGAGACGGGGCAACGCGAGTGCGCTTAGGGCCTAGTGTTGAGGAGACAGTAAAAGTTATAGGGCGCGTTAGGTATAAATCTGGCGAGACAAATGCGAGAACGTAAAAATCGGATTAATAGGAAGAGATACAGTAGAACTGAAGAATGAGGCCTCAGTAGGAATGACGTAATGGCGCTATCAAGGCGTAAAACATGGAATACTGTTAGGATCAGTTATTGCAAAGGAGTAAAGAGATCCGTCAGCGTGTGATGGAGGTAAAGACAGAGTTCGAGACATAAAAGCGAGTATTCGTTACCCGGTACGGCCGACCCCCGGTCCAGGTGTCATAAAAAAGCGATCAAACCATAGAGAAGGTTGGGTTGTTTTTAGAATGATTTATACTTCTACTACCGTAGCAGTGATCTGTTATGTGCTCTGCATATATCTTTGCATTAGATGCAACAATCATCCCAATGGAGAAACAAGGAATTCTTGCAAATTAGTTTACTTATCCCAACTTACTACTGCCTAAAGACAGGAGAGTCGTATCATTACAATCAGAAGACACTGGTATCTAAGCATCAACGAGGACGTGGTAACAGACCATCTCTGTCATTAACCATTAGAATATCCCTACTAACCACTGCATGTATACTCCCGTGTTGCTTAAGTAAACTCAACCGCTGAAAACATGCAACAACCCCTTCAAAGTCGACTGGCCAATGATAGAGTACTAGCTTTTGTTGTCGTCAGCTGGGCTGCAGGCAGCGCGTGGTCGCGTGGTGACGCTTTCGTCCATAGGTCACACCTGGATGAAAGACGCCAAGGAGCTAGACCTGGAAGGTGACCTCAAGTTCCAGTATACTAGGCCCCTCAGGACGCTCGAGATCTATGCTGCCACGAAGCTAATGAATGTCCTCTTCACCAACGAACTCCACAGGAAACTTCAGGGAAAAGGTCAGTGGAATGCATGTGTAGGTTACAATTAAATAAGCTGTATTCATCTAAACCTGTAGGAAGGGATTCCAATGGAAAGAGTAAGGGATTCCAATGGAAAGAGTAAGGCTATTTTGGTCATACAGACACTGCAGCAGCAATTAACTGCATCAATATCCATTTTTATGAATGTAATATGTAACGAAAATTCATCGGAAATACAGAATATATCGAAAAGAACGGAGGCCTTAGCATTCATATTTACGAATGTCTTTAAACAGGAGTGACAGCCAACTGCCTGCACCCGGGTGTAGTCAACACCGACATCTTTGATCCCATGACGTCACGACTCTGGTACGGCATCTTCATCAAACTTTATGTTCGATCTTACGCCAAGGTAAGGTATAACAGAATTATGACCATGGGTAACACGACCTTTTGTTTTGCACATAATCATATTGTTGACAACCGTAGTCTGATTTGTAAGGTGAATGAATTTAATGACGCAACAAGTGCAGGTACAGAGTAAACTTTTTAAACCATACACTTTCATAGTAATGAATAGATAAATTGCTCACTACATGATATTAATGGATCATTACAAGCCAGTTTTCGTTATTCATAAGACACAGTAACGTGGGTGGCAGCCTATACAAAAATTACTCATCCAGATCATATGACAGGGATGACTTGACTCCAAGCATATACCAAGTCATTACCCCACCAGCGTAAATTTACTCTGATATTTACTAATAACTTATAGCCACATGATTAGATATTTGAATGTATTAAAATATCGTCTCCTAATACCTCTCTGAAACACTGGGTTCAAATTTACATTGTGTATATCGCCACAAATGACCTTTGCTACCCACCTACCAACTTTAGTACATAAGTAGTAGCCAGGACCTCCCACCAGTACGTGATTAGTCTCTCTGATTCTCCTGTAAACACCACAGACCAGCGTGGAAGGCGCCCAAACTAGCATCCTCTTAGCTGCATCGGAGACGTTGGAGAAGGTCTCCGGGAAGTACTTCGACAACTGCAAGGTTGGTGGATAACTAGGGCGATGAGAGGTAACAAAGCTGGTGAGCATAACCCTGTGCTTGGGGCTGCGGCGAAATTCGAGGGCATGTGGGGCTTGAAAGTTGACAGGCTCAGTGTCATAGTTGACCATGGTTTCTGTTAAGGATTTTGGGAGGGTTTGGAGAGTAAATCATATCATAGGGGTTGGGGTCGGGTGCCGTGGATAATGGGTACAATACAGGACTTTTTTTTTTTATGTTGAAGGCTCCCGTCACGGTTTGGTGAGCATTTGGAGCGGGTTTGTTCAAGTTTAGAGCTGGGCTGGGGACTCTAAGGCTTATAGGACACTGGTAGATTCATCTGCAAGGTTTTGGGTTGTTTGGTTGAGTTAAAGTCTCGGATTGGTGGGTTGTATTGAGAGTCTTTGGCAGGTGGGTTCAATGTTGAGGTTGTGGGGTTGATAGGTTCAAGTGTTTAAAAGTCAGCATCAACTATAGGATTTGGTACATTTAATGTCACAATTTTTAGAATAGCAAGGTTTCAGGTTTGGATGGGATTACAAGATTTATTTCTTGGGATTCTAGAACTTGTGTGCCGTAGTTGGAATTTTGAGGATTTTAGTTTCAAGATTTTGGATAATAATGGGGTTTCCAAGGCTGGTAGGCTTCCTGTAGAGGTATAGGAGTCGTTCTACTGCTTGAGCCCGATGAATCTATTACTGTGACAGGGCACTTGAGATGCTGTTGTTAATACTAAATGTGACATTCTTGCCTTTCGCTATCTACTCCCTTCCCAACACTTTCAGGAGGCGGAGTGTTCCCCCTTGGGACGGGATGAAGGGCTCGCCAAGAAGTTGTGGGAGATCAGTGAGCGTCTGGTACAGCTGCAGCCAGAGGAGCAGACGATTTAGATGCTCTACAGTCATCGATATCACCTACGCCAACCAAAGTTACCAACACTTGCGAAAAAAAAGGAAAAAAATGGCATCATAAAGATCTTCAATTGCAGTTACAACACAGACGTCAGTAACAAAGTCTTCCACACCACCTACAGCCACAAGGTCTTCCACAACACCTACAGCCACGAAATGGTCTTCCACACCACATACAGCTACGAAATGGTCTTCCACACAACTGCAGCCACAATAAAGCCTTCCACTCGCAGCCACAGCAGGGTCTGCCACGCCACTTGCAACCACAGTCTTCAATTTTACCCGCAGCCAAAAAGTCTGCCACGCCACCTGCAGCCACAAAGTCTTCAACACCACTTGAAGCTACATAAAGGTCTTGCACACCACCTAGTCACAATAATGTCTTCCACGCCACCTGCAGCCATGAAAAGGTTTTCCACACAACTTACAGCCACAACAAGGTCTTCCATACCACTTGAAACCACAAAACAGTTTACCACATCACCTGAAGCCACAACAGACACACCAATCCATCCACCTATATTTTTGACGCCCATCAAAGGGGTGGCCATGGGAGTCTTCACTTATCCCTGTCCTTATGTCTCTCTCACATACACCATTCCACACATTCATCATTTCTCTCCCTCCTTTATTCTTCCACTATTTGCCCATATCACTGGTGGTCTCTCTCCTACACCAAACCCTTTAATTGTACTCTCATACTCTCTCCACATGCTCAAACCACCTCAAAAGTATTGTTTCACCTACTTATAATCTATCTGCAGCTCCAAGGTCTTCTACGTAACCTATAGCCACAAGGTCTTCCATTCCACCTGCAACCCCCCCCCCAAAAAAAAAGTCTGCCACACTACTTGCAGCCACAAGAGGATCTTCCCCTCCACCTGTAGTCAAAGTCTCCCATACCACCAGAAGTCTTCATACCACCTACAGCCAAATGCCCTCTATATAACCTGCTGCCATAAGGTTTCCCACACCGTCCATACTCCAGAATTGAACAAACTTTACACCAATGTATATGTAATTCTATGTCTTTAATTTTTGGGTCATTGAATGATTTTAGTTTTACCCTATGTTTCATTGGTAACACCAAAAAGATTAGTACATATCAATTTTAGAGCTCACGCTGAAAAACCAGTTACGGGTACTTGTTAAATCACCATGTGCCTCATTCCCTTGATCTCATGGATGAAGAATAGCAACATTTAGGTTGTAGTGTGGGTGAAACAATACTTTGAAGTGGTTTGGCCATGTGGAAAGAATATAAGATGGGGAGTTTACAAGGAGAGTGTAGTATATGATCAAAGAGGTTAGTGTGAGAAGGACACTTGTAATATCGGGAAACTGACAGAGTACTGGAGGGAAAGAATGCCTGGGTGGAGACTTGCCATGGCCACTCCCTTGGTAGGAGTTCCCATAGGGAATGGGCATCATAGTAAAACCTACACCGTCACATTTCAAGTTATTAGTAATGGCCTGACCAGACGAGTGGGCCTACCCATTAACGGGCAAACCGTCAAATTGCTCGAGCGCCCGATGAACGAAATCACCAGACGGTGTATGGTGGCTCGAGGTTAGACCCTGTAGACTAACATTCACGGAGAGGCCCGGCAGAATTTGCCAGACAACCGCGCTGCCCGGCGGACACGTCCGCTCGTCTGGACAGGCCTTAACTAAATAGTGCAGTTTCAGAGAAACTAATGCTTTTAAAGTTACCTAAACTGTAACCGAATTATCATTAATAAAATTCACAAAACTAAATACAACTGTTGTACAGGTGCAGAATGAATATTATGACACCAAAGATTAGTGTTAATAAAAGTGTATTTGATAAAACAGCTAATTGCAAAAAAGGTAGCTTTGTTCAGAGACATTAATATGCATTAGCAAGAACTTGTCAGGTGCTTTGTAACGTTGTAAGGCTCGAAACTAATTGATGCATTGGTAACGTTGCAAGGCTCGAAACTAATTTAAACCACCTAAAGGTAATAGATATTTCTGCTTACTTTTAAGGAATTAAAATGGTTAGAATGACTGCAAAATTTCAGTAAAGTTTACTGTATGTCGAGGATTGTCTCAACCCTCCCCCCCTTGGATAATCTCCAGGGTCAACACGATAAACAAGTATGATGGTAAATCTCAAAATGGCGATTCGTTACCTTCACAGAGATCTCTAGATTATATATTTGTATATGTACGTAATAAACTGAAGCTTTAACTTATCTTTCCATTGTGGTTAATGTAGATTTTTTTCTTGACGGTGGTGAAGGTTCTCCATATATATATATATACACACTAGATTATGTATGTCACATTACTTAAATCTCGCACTATAATATCCTTAACCACTTATGTAATTATATAATTGAAACTCCTACATACAAGTAATGAAAAAATTTGCATCCTCCTACTATTCACTCAAACCTTGTGCTAGAGTTGTTTTAATACTGTACAATGATACCAGAAGCATGCTGAGGCAAAAGAATTTCGTGAACCACAAAATATAGCCCAACTTCCGAGATGAAATTTTCTAGATTTTTTTTAAAATACTCAAAATCTTTTTGAAAAGGGAATATCAAACAAACAGACCCCACTCAATATTTATTAAAAATCAAAGACAGATGTAAATCTCCGAATGCAGCAAAGCAGGTATTCTGAAAAAATAGACAAACATTCAGAAGATTGTTCGTGAATGTACAAAATTGTGTATTTGTACATACACACAGGAATTATGTATGCATGTGCATACAAGTATATGCATTTTCATATGTATATAACTGTGCATCTATAAATACAAACAAGAATATGTACTCAAAACATTCACATTTAGTATAGTCATGAATAATCCTGTACATAAGCATGTCTCATTTATTTTCTTTTGCAAATATGCCCATCAATATCATATTACCTCATGTGATGAGAAGGGGAGAACCTGACTACTTTGACCTGGCACGCATCTTTCTGCGCTTTCTCTTAAGCCTTCGCATGCGCTTCTTCCTCCACTGTAAATACATAAAAACATTAATTACACCTGTATTTTGAATGTTATGTGCAAATAAGTAAGCAATACATACTCAATTACACTATCTACCAAGAAAGCATTGGGAGGGGTATATGAACCCTCAGGTCTTGGGAGCACTGAGGTGTTTCAGGAAAAAAGTCAGTGTGGGTGGGGAAAAGATGATTATGTTTGATGGTAAATATTGATCATCCTTAATATATAAATAAGGAATGAAATAATTCATAAACAAGTTTAAACGGTAAGGTTAAAGCAAGTGAAACTTCACACAATAATAAAGTACTGAGGAAAATAAATTTTTTTTCATACATATTCGCCTTTTCCTGCATTAGTGAGGTAGCATTAAGAACAGAGAACCGAGCCTTAGGGGGAAAATTCTCACTTGGCCCCTTCTCTCTTCCTTTTTTGTAAAAGCAGAAACTGGAGGGGAGGATTTCCAGCCCCCTTGCTCCCTCCCCTTTTAGTTGCCTTTTACGACAAGCAGGGAATACTACGTGGGAAGTATTCTTTCTCCCCTATCCCCAAGGATATATATATATATATATATATATATATATATATATATATA
>JAYMFT010021737.1:0-16388 GCA_038088735.1 Panulirus argus
GAATGGCCTTGATTAGGGCCGTAGCTGCCCGTGCCGTCTCAGCTAACATAAAAAAAAAAGTAGGAGAATCTGCAGGCATTATCAGCAAGCAGAACAGTCCATATAGGCACAAGCCGCAAGTAGGAAGGTCCATAGAGACATCAGCAGCAAGTAGGAGAGTTTACAGAGGCAAAAGCACTAAGTAGGAGTCTAGCAGCAAGTAGGAGTGAATAGAAGCACCAGCACCAAGCAGGAGAGTCTGTGGGCATTAGAAGCGGGCAGGAGTGTCTATAGAGACACAAGCAGCAAGAAGGAGAGTAAAGGCATTAATTGCAAGTAGAAAAGTCTATAGAGGCAATAACAGCAAGTAGGAGAGTCAAAAGAGGCACCAGCAGCTATTAAGAGAGTCTATAGAGACAAGAGGCACTAGCAGCCAGTAGGGAAGTCTAGAGGCACCAGCAGCAAGTGGGAGAGTCTGTAGAGATACTAGTAGCAAGTTGGATAGTCTATAGAGGCAGTAGCAGAACCACTGTTCATCGTCATGATATTTATAAGGTACAGTGTGTGTCTTCCGAGTTTATAATACGTTGTCACGGCAAGGTACAGGGCAGGTACACGTGAAATTGACTTGTGCTGGGATGTTTGATCATATGGAATGATAAGTGTGTGGGTAGGTGGACTCACTCTCGATCACTTACGTCTTTGAATGTGAGAGAATCGAATCCTAGAGATATATCTAAATAAATCCCGCAAAGAAATATAAAAACCTGCAGCAATACATCACTGATAGAGCACTTAATTTTTTTTTTTCTCTACGTTCCTTCAACTTTCAAGCTGAAGTTGATAAATGAGTCAGTCATCATATGCAATAAGTAAATAAAAGAAAAACCGAGTTTTCCCGCTCGTTATACTATCCACACCGAACTAGTGCCGCTCATTCTCACCCTTCCGTCTCTCTCCAGACCTCGCCACGCCACACGCCTTACCACGCTCATTCCCACGCTATAAGGTCCACGCCCACGCCGCACCTCGTGTATGGCATAATACCGGACATACAGCGGGTGTTGCGTGTGCCCTTCCCTCACCACAGGCGGCGGTGGAGAAGGGAGACATTGGGGTGGGTGCCACCCCGTCCGCCGAGGTAAGAAGTCATCATATATGGATTGTGTATGTATTTGTCTCTGTATCTTTCTATCTACACACACACACACACACAACCACTTCCTTGGCATAGTGTTTAGCGTTTATGACCATATTCACGCACAGGCCCGTCCAGGTTCGAATCCTGGGCGCGGCATTGGGCCCATACCCAACCTAGGTGTTCATCCTCCCGTCAGGGCTCGTCGATGAATGGGTACATGGCTAAGTGAAGTGTGTGTGTTTATATATACACAGAGAGAGAGAGAGAAAAAACATGGTATATAAACAGTATATACAAGGTTAAGAGACAGGGCAGCACGAGTGTAAAACTCTCCCGACCGTAACAGACAAACAGTAATCACGCTCAGACAAACACACCTTACCTCCTAGCTCCAAGGACCTTCCTCAGGCAAACACACCTTACCTCCCATCTCCAAGGACCTTCCCTATAGGACCTTCCTCAAGCAAACACACCTTACCTCCCAGCTCCAAGGACCTTCCAAACACACCTTACCTCCTAGCTCCAAGGACCTTCCAAACACACCTTACCTCCTAGCTCCAAGGACCTTCCTCAGACAAACACACCTTACTTCCTAGCTCTAAGGACCTTCCTCAGACAAACGCACCTTTACCTCCCAGCTCCAAGGACCTTCCCTATAGGACCTTCCAGCAGTGCTAGGAACCATATAATACACATGTATACAGAAGCACGAACACTTGCGCATTCAGAGATGAAGCAGCAAACACAAGGACGCTTTTACTCAAGTCAAAGCACGTCAAAACAAACACACACACACACACACACACACACACACGCTGAGACGCAAGCACACATACGCTCAGACGTAGGAATACACGCACACACACACACACACACACACACACACACCTAAGGGACAATAGATTGAAACACTTATAAAAAAAATCAGTGAGAGAAACACAAGTTACAGGGGGGGCGAGAGTGACCTGCGGCTTCCTCCTCCTCCTCCTCCTCCTCCTCCCACTCAGCCAGCAGCAGCAGCAGCAGCAGCAGGTGTGTTCCCATGGGACCAGCGCCAGGGCGGGGCCACCTGCTACGCCTCATTTCCCAGGACGAACAACGGGCGTGTTGAGGAGAACTGCGCGTACGGGAAGAAATCCGGAATCGACCCTCTGCCCTCCCAAGTCAGGGAAGGCTAAAGGCAAAGATAAGCCCGAGAAAAGTTTCTTGCGAGGACGAACGATGAGAGAAAAATGGATAATACTGACTCGCCTTCTCGTGTCCTGTGAAGCCAACCGCGCGGGACAAGGCGAGGCATGTTTGGATGCTGCGGAATGCTGTGTGTGTGTTTATGAAGGAATCTCTCTCTCTCTCCCCGTCGTCCACTCAACTTCCCCTCCTCCCTCACCCCCACGCAACCTGTGTTACCTACAGCTTCAGGTTCTTCCCGTTGTAGGTGATATTACCGAACTACTGCGGCTGATGAATTATTCCCCCATCGACAGTAAAGATACGAGCTGCTTGCTACGTACATTTCCCACACACACACACACACACACACACCAAGATCAGCCATATTCATCGTATACTTCCTGTCCCTCAGATCATAATCAGTTTACAAGTGTACCTGCATTGTTTTCGTGTTTAATCCCTTCCTGTGAGTCGTATCGAGGGATATAGATTATACCTCTGTAAATCATAGCGAATCTAATATGGCGAAACTTTATTTTGTACGTCACCTAACGATCTCTTCCTCCTCCTCCTCCTCCTCCTCCTCCTCTTCGACCACCGGCAGGCGTTAGATTTTGCACACCGATCGCTTACGAAAGCGATAACGTAAGAAAGCGGTGGCGATGCACGGGGGTTCGTGGTGGTAGTACCTGTGGCAGCGGCGGGGAAGCGGTAGGGTTGGTTGGACTAGCCAACAACAAAGAGTTCATCGAGAGATGTTCTCAAGGTCGGGCGGGCATCTCCCCGGCATCTGGGTAGTGTACCGCACTCTTCACCCTTCGTCCCATTGGGCCTCCTCACCCACCCACCCACCCACCACGTACCCCGTGTGTGTGTGTGTGTGTGTGTGTGTGTGTGCAGTGAAACAAAGTGCATACAGTTAAATCTCGAGGGGGAGGGAGTTTGTATGTACCTAGGTAAGCCATGTTATCTATGGTGATTGGGTTTTTTATTGAGTTTTATCCTCATATTCCAGCCCATGAGCACGACGGTACGATCCCTCAGTTCGACGGGTGCAGCCCTTTCAGCGCGACGACGGTACACTCCCTCAGCGCGACGGTACGACACTTCGAGCACGACGGTACACAGTCCTTCAGCACGGTGGCACGGCCCGTAAGAGGAAGACGGTCACAACCCCTTGATGGCATGGGCTTTGACCTGACCCTTCGAGAACAGGTCGAAGAACGTCCGTAAAAATTCGTACCCCTTAGATTCGTACCGTCGTCTTGCCCAGAGGGGTTGTACCGGAGCGTTTAAAAGGACCGTAGCCGCCCTCGCGCTCGGGCTTCCGAGATCATAACGCCTGCAAACAGCATCACTGTACGTAAATATTTACGGTGATGCCACTTGACAAAAAAGGTGGGGGTCCGCGCAAGATGTGCAAAGCCACGGAGTGTGACCGGGAACCGCCGGCCGGGTGTGGGATGTCAACAAACAAGAGGTTTGCCGAGGTGATGTAAGTGGCGCGCCAGGAATGTTGCCAAGCCGCACCAACACAGGAAATGAGACGAGGATTGTGTGTGTGTGTGTGTGTGTGTGTGTGCGCGCCCCCTAAAGGCCGAGGATGAGGAGGAGGAGGTGGAGGTCCGGGTGATGAAACCGAGATGTAGCCCCTCCCGCAGGAGCCGGCCTGTGTGGGTGTAGGCGGGGGAGTTGACGACGGGGAGGTCCACATTCGTGAGGAGGAGGAGGGGTAGGTGGGTGGGCGGTGTCGGCTGCGGCGGCATTCGCTAGGGTGGATGGGGATGGTCGGGTCTCGGGTGGGTCAGCTATGGCAGGCAGGGTCGTGACAGCTACAGATTCGCGTTAAAACCGCAATCACCTCGGTAGCGATGGCTCCCTACAGGAGGTCATCATTAGGGATCAACATTATTCTCACGTGATGGCTATTGTCTGACCACCATTATCAGTCTTTGGGTTTTACTTCCTCTACTTCCAAGATGCGGGCTAGTATGTTTTTTTATCTTTTTTCGTTAATGAAGCCTCGTGTTTCGTGAAACAGTTACAGCTCCGAGTACCGAAGGAAAAAATCGTATAGCTCTCGTTATAGTCCTTTTCAATCGCCATCACTGAATGTTACTTTATCACCAGTTTTAGTGACTTGGTTCTTGATAAATTTTTTTCCATATTTCCAGGTTGTTTTCTGCAGCGTCTTCTGCAGTGGGGTAGAGGAACTTTTTAGTTTTCCCCGGGAGTGGAAAGGTCTCCTGGGGCTCCTGCAAGACAAGAGTGGAACCCACGGGTCTGGAAAACAACCACACAGTAAGAAACAGTTGTCACTCGGGGAAATCCTGCCGCAACACATGTTTGTAAGTATAATGAATGAATGTGTGTTGGTATGCATGTATATATGTATGTGCATACATGACATTACTAGAAAAGGCTTATGGCCTTGGATGAAAAAGGATTTTGACGTACCAACAGCGCCAGTACGAGTGATCAAATGTTTGTCCATAAATGAATCAGCAGTAGACAAGATCAATGCGAATGTAGGCGACTTTTCATCTGCCAAATGAGGTCTCGGCAAGGGCGGGTTGCCTGTTGTCTCGTCGTTTGATCTCAGACTGGGGACGAGTTTAATAATGAGGAAGGTGGGTCGAGATGATCAAGGCGGCGCGCCGTTCGGATGGGGGAGCCGTCTCCTTAGAACAATAGCACATGCGGGTGGTGGCGACTGACCATATAGCCGACAGCGTACGTGGGAAGGGTATAGATAACAGGAGACCTGATGGTACGTGGCGAGGGTATCTGCTGGAGGACAGTAGCTGTGTCCTGAGGTCATGAGCTTATTTTGTGATAGAGACGGGATAGTAAATCAGAAGGCGCCGCCTCCTCCTCCTCCTCCTCCTCCCCATCAATGCCACCGTTACTCTCTCCAACACAACAGTCGGCAACATGAAGAAAAAAATTATGAAGGTATGACATGTTGTATGGAGAGGTTAGCATACTGCCTTGGACGTTCTGTAGGGATGTGTGAAGTGAAAAGTTATCAACCCTGTACTGGGGTTCTCTTGGGGAAGTCTCAAATCTGAGACGACAAAAAGGAAAATGATTTTTTAAGACATATGTAAATGTCTTCTCCCGTCTTGAAACCGGCGTATTTATTGATACCTAGACATCTCGATGTATTGACTTGAAGGTACTGTTATTTAAGGCAATGATAGCTGCTTGGAAAGTTTTTTTTCTCTCTCTCAAATTGCTATTGCATTTTCCATGCAATTTCAAAGTTGATGCTGGTCGCTGAATCTCACTCGATTGCGAAGATATTTTCCAAGTAATATTTCATCATCGTTATTCAGTATTTTGGAAAGTTATATGAGATCTCGTCCAAGTCTTTGCTTTTCTAGAGAGAACTAGAAGGGAGAGAGGAGGAAAAGGAGGAGAGGAGAGGAGATGTGGTTTAACATTTAACGAACAGGAACGAAGAATAGGAGAGAGCATTCAAAAGGGAACACTTGCGCAAATTTTACAACGGAAATTCCGTTGCAGATTTCATGCCGCAGTGTATGAATGTATATAATTGCACAGCATCTTTAAAGATGCCCAAATAACAGGAGTCAGGTGGCTGACTTGCGAATGAAGCCAACAGTAAAGGGATAAGCCTTGGGTAAAGGTCGAGATCCTGAACGAGTAGACAAAGGTGTGCGTGTGTACTCCTCGTAGGCACGAGAGAGAGAGAGAGAGAGAGGGGAAGAAGACGCTGTGGTGGATCACCACCCAAACACACACACACACACACACAGTTGGGAACAAGGCTGGTCGGATTGTGATATTAATAGATTAAAAGATATATGGCGCAGTATGGGATTGTGAAATTCCCATGATGGCGTGGACAATACATTCGGAAGACAACGTCCGCTCAAATATCATCCCCTGGTGTCGGGTATCGCTCGGCCGGCCGGCCGGCCAGCCAGCGAGGCTAACGTTGGGCTCTGTGATGAATGGCAGAGAAGACCCACAGGGAGGAGGAGGAGGAGGGACGGTAGGAGAGACGACGAGGCTTGAGATCATGCTGGAGAGACGTGGTCACTCCTGCTGCTCTGTAAGAGTGATGGGTGGGGGGGTGAGAGGACCCTGCAAGGGCGGCTGTCAGGGAGGGAAGAAGACGAAGAGGAGGCATCGTCGTAAGAGCCAAGGGCCATAATGAGCCGGTAGGGGCGGCGAATTAATGTTATGTATGTTGGTAGTTTTACCCGTGGGTGGGCGGCGGCGTCCGCGGCGGCGGTCACCACTCACTGGCGGTTGTGCGAGGGTAAGGTGGGCGGCCATGAGCGAGTAAGGAGAGGCAGGAGGGCCAGATATGGGTGGCAGAGGGTGGGTGTGCATCTACGAAGGGAGGAGGGGTGGCTGCAGAAGGTAGTAAGAAGGGAGGGGGTGGGGGTGGGGCCCACGAGTGGGTGGCCGCCACCGGCGGGGTGGTGGGGTGGCCATAGAGGCAGGGTCGTGGAGGGGGGAGGAGGGAGGGAGGGGAAGGAGAGGGGTTTGGGTTAGGTTAGGTTGGGTTGGTTGGCAACTCCGGACCGTGGCTGACGGAGGACGGCCAGCCAACCGGGAGAAGAAGGGGAGGGGTGAGAGAGAGAGAGAGAGAGAGAGAGAGCTGGGCAGCAGCAACGGGGAATGTGAGTCAGACGGTAAAAGACTATGGACGCGCGGCCTTGGGGCGGGTGTGAGCGATTGCAGAAAGGTGGCCGCGGGTGGGCGGAGGAGGAGGAGGAGGAGGAAGACGACGATAGGGAGACAAAGAAAATGGGAAAAGAAAATGGGTCAGTGGAGGATAGTCAGCTGTGGATGGGATGGTGGACGAGAGATGAGGGAAATTTTTTTTTTTTTTTAGGTGGTGGTGAACGGAACTTCACGGGGCTCTTCTGGAAGGGTGTCCAGTCAGGGTATGGAGTCCAGTTAGGGGTGGAGGGAACCCTCGCAGGCGACGGGGGCTCCCTAGAGGTTCCTGGAGGGCCCAGGAGGGTTGTGAGGGCCGCCAGAAAAGTTGCGTGGGGTCCGACAGGGTTGTGCAGGTCCATATGGGTTGTAGGGGGCCAAGCACGATTGTAGGGGGTCCAGAAGGGTTAAGGGGGGCCCAGCAGGGTTGTGAGTGGCCCAGAAGGACTATAGGGGGCCTCTCAAGGTTTTAGGAAGGCTAAAGGGATTGTAAGAGGCCAAGCAGGGTTATAGAAGAGTTGTATATTATCTCAGAGGGTTATGGAAACCCCAGAGATTGTTTTTTAGGAGGGTTTAAAAGGGGTGTGGGGAGCCCAGCAGAAATTGTTACGTTCTAGCATGATTTTGGGGAACCCACTAAGGTTATGGAACGCCCAGCAGGGTTGCAGAGGGCTCAGTCGGGTTGTTGGGGTTCCACCAGGTTGTGGAGGGCTCGTCAGAAGCCCAGCAGGGTTGTGAGGGGGGGGGTCCCATAAGGAGGGTCCAACAAGGCTTCTTCAGGAGGAACAGTAAGGTTGTTAGGGACTCAGAAGGGTTGCATGGGGCCCATGGGGAATATGGAAGGCTCACAAGAGTTGTAGGAGACTTAGGTAAGGTTGTGAGATTAGCCCAGGAAGGTTGTGGGAGGGCCCAGAATGGATGTCGGATGATCGGGAGGGTTGTGGAGGTTCAGATGGGATGTGGGGAGGCTCAGAAGGGTTGTGGGAAGCCTAAAAGTGTTGTGCGGGACGTTATGATGTTATACAGGTGCATGGAGGTTGTGAAAGACCAACAGAGATTGTTGTAGGTCTCTGGGGAGTTTACATGGAAGGATTTGGGAGGACAAAGGAAGCTGAAACGAGGCACATGTACACGTTGTAGGCATTTAGTTGATGGGAGGTTCACAACAGTTGTAGGAGAACCGTGATGACTGTATGAGGCCACAGTGGAGTTAGAAAAAAATATATATATAGAAAAGCTGGGAGAGATCTGAAAGGGTTGTGAGAAATTCGAGAGGGTTGTGAGAAGCCCCGGGAGTGTTGTGAGAGGCCCAAGAGGGATGCTAGAGGCCTGGGAAGGTTATGAGAGGGCCAGGAAGGCTACGGGAGGCTCGCGAGGGTTTGTCAGAGGCCTGGGAAGGTTGTGAGAGGTCTGGTAGGGTTGTGGAAGACCAAGGAGGTTTGTGGGAAGGCCTGGGACATCGTGGGAGGCCCAAAAAGGTTTGTGGGAGTCTAGGAGGTATTCTAGGGCGAGCATATAGGCTTGTCAAGAGCCAGAATGAGATAGTAGAATGCCCAGGTAGGATTTTGTGTGACCCAGAATAGGTAGAGTAGGAGGGGGTGGGTGTCGTAGACCCAAATTGGGGGGGTAAGGAGCCACACTCGTACGAGTATACAGTGATGCACCAAGGTGGAGTTGTTGTGGGTTCGCAAATGGGGTGACCCAGACGGGATCGAAGGACCCAAATGAGGTTGGGGGAAGTAGAGACACAGAACTACAAGGAACCTCCGATAGGACCGGGAAGGACTCACGTGGGCTTGCGGGAACCCACAGCGGTTCATGGGGCTTAGGTGAGGTGTGTGTGTGTGTGTGTGTGGGGGGGGGGGGAGAACCCCACGTGAGGTGTGGAAGACCCCCAGATGAGTTTATGGTAGAGCCACGTGAGCTGCTCACTAGTATACAACGGGGGTTTTGAGAACCCATGAGGTGTGTGAGGAAACACAGCAATTGATTTGATTTGTGCCGGGAAAAAATAACCCCCCGGCAAATTTATTGTGCACCCCATACTCATCCTGTGAGCGGTAGCGCAGAAAAAGGATTACAGGGGTTCACAAAGGGTCTTAGTCTGGACCCCAGTGCGTTGGTATTACATGCATTACATAGTTTCATACGGTAAGTTCTACCTGCTAGATGCAAAAAGTGGATACAGACTTCAGATTTCAGGTATCTTGTAATTAACAATAAGGTGTTGCGACATTTCTTGCAGGGTTTGTTTAGATCTCTCCCCCTAAACGGCTCTATTTTTTCACATTCTGAGACATAGTGTTCTAGTTTGTGTCCAAATCTTTGACCATAAGCTCTACAATTTACACGATTAACATCTCCAGATAGGCCAAAGCGCCAGTAGTACCTATAGCCTAGCCGTAGTCGAGCAGTTACATCATGTAATCTGCTGATCTTATTACTTTCTCCATATACATGTTTTACTTTACACATTTCACTGTGAGGGAAAATGTTTCTACTTGTGCTTTATCTGAAGCGGAACCCAACGCATGCCTATATGGAATACGGGGAACACAGCGGAGGTGTTGTAGGATGCGGGAGATGTGTGGAGGACCTAACTGGAGGACTCTGGGACCCAGTAGAAGTGTCTAGGATGCATGACAACGCCTGGATACAGTACCGAGCAGAGGCGTGGGAGATGCGGTTGAGGTGTGTAGGACCTAAATGGATTACTGGGATAGCCAGCAGAGAGGTGAAGGACCTAGGTGGAGTACTGAGGGACCCAGCAGACATGTGTAGGATGTTGGAGAGGTGCCGAGGATTCAGTTAGAGTACTTGGGGACCCAGAAGCGACGTGTAAAGTGGAGGAAAGGTGTGAAGAACTGGATGGAATGCTGGGGGACCCAGGGAAGGCGTGTATTATGAAGAAAAACTGTGGAGGATGCAGGGGAGATGTGCAGGACCTACTTGGGGGTACTGGGGTACCCTGTGGAGTTGTGTAGGATACAGGAGAGGAGCAGAGGACCTGGATGGAGTACTGGATGACCCATCAATGGTGTAGGATGCACGAGAGATGTGGATAAGCTAGATGGAATACGGAGGAACCCAGCAGAGATGTGTAGGATATAGGAGATGAGTAGCAGACCTTTATGGAGCACTTGCGGGGACAAAGTAGACATGATAAGGATGCAGGAGATGTGTGGAAGGCCTAGATGGGATACTTAGGGACCCAGCGGAGGTTAGTATTATGCTGGAGAGGTGTGGAGGACCTGGATGGAGTCCTGGGGGACCCAACAGAGGTGTAGAGGACCTAGATGGAGTACTTGGGGACCCAACAGAAGTGTGTAAGATGCAGGGCATGTGTGGCGGACCTGCATGGTGCACTAAGGATCCAGCTAAGGTGTGTGGGATGCCGAAGGAGTGTTCGGGAAGTACATGGTGTACTGGAGGACCCAGCATAGGTGTGTAGGATGCAGCAGAAGCGTGCAAGACCTAGATGGAGTAATAGGGGGACCCAGCAGGGGCTATGGGACGCGAGAGAAGTGAGTCGGACCTAGATAGAGTACTGGAAGACAAAGGAGCGGTGTGTAGGATAGAGGAGAGATGCGCAGGGCATATGGAACACTGGGGGAACCCAGCAGAGGTGTGTGGGATGAAGGAGAGGTATACAGGACCTAGATGGACAAGTGAGGGACCCAGTAAGGGTGTGTAAGATGTGAGTGAGGTGTGAAAGATTTTGATAAGAGTGTTAGGGGATCCAGGACATGTGTTTAAGACCTAGAGGAGGCGTTTAGGATGCAGGAAAGGCTTGAATGACATAGATTGAGTATTGGGGGAACCCAGCAGAGTTATTTGGATGAACAGGTAGGCAGGACTTAGATGGAGGACTCGGGGACCCACCAGAGGTGTGTAGGATGCAGGACAGGTACGGATAACCGAGATGGAGTACTGGAGAACCCACCAGAGATTAGTATGATGCAGGAGAGGCTTTGAGTACTTGGGTGGATTGCTGGAGGACCCGGCAGTGTCGTGTAGGATGCAGGAGAGGTAAGGGTGACCTCGATAGAATACTGGAGGACCAAGAAGAAGTGTGTAGGATACAAGACAGGTGTGGATGACCTGGATGGAGTAATGGGTGATGAAGCAGAATCGTATACGATGTAGGGGACGTTTGCAGGACCTACATGAAATACTGGGGAACCCATCAGAGGCGTTTAGGTTATGGAGAGGAGTGGAAGATCTAAAAGGAGTTCTTGTATGCCAATCAGAGGTGTGCAGGGTGCAGGAGTGGGGTCCAGGACCAAGATAGTTTACTGGAGGACCCAGCAGAGTTGTTTAGGATGCAGAAAATGGGTGGAAGTCCTGGATGGAATCCTGTGGAACTCTGCAGAGGTTTGTGGAATGTAAAAGACTTATTGAGGACCTGGATGGAGTCCTAGAAGATCCAGGAGAAGTGTGTAGGATGGAGGAGAGGTTTAAAGGACTTGGTTGAAGTACCGAGGTATCTAGCAAAAGTGCTTAGGTAGCAGGAAGTGTTGAGTATCTGCATGTGGGATTGAGGTATCCAGAAGAGGTGTGTCGGATGCAGGAGAGGTGTGGAGGACCTGGAAGGGGTACTGGGGAACCCAGCACAGGTGTGTAGGATGCAGAAAAGGTGTGGAGGACCTTGAAGGAGTACTTGGGGACCCAACAGAGGTATGTAGGATGCTGGAGATGTGTGGTGGACCTGGAAGGAGTACTGGTGAACCCAGCAAAGGTGAGTAGGATGCAGGAGAGGTGTGGAGGACCTGGAAGGAGTACTGGGGGACCAGCAGAGGTGAGTAGGATGCTGGGGAGGTGTGGAGGACCTGGAAAGAATACTGGGGGGCTCAGAGGAGGTTTGTAGGATGCAGGAGAGGTGTAGAGGACCTATAAGGAGCTCTAGGAGACACATAAGATGTGTGTAGGACGCAGGAGACGTGTACAAGAACCGGAAGGAGTACAGAGTGACCCAGCAGAAGTGTGTAGGATGCAGAAGAAATGTGGAGGACCTGTAAGGAGTGTTAGGGAACCCAGCAGAGGAGTGTAGGATGCAATAAAGGTGTCGAGGACCTACATGGAGTACTGGGGGGACACATCAGACGTGTGTAGGATGCAGGAGAGGTGTAGAGGACCTGGAAGGACTACTGGGGGACCCAGTAGACGTGTGTAGGATGTAGGAGAGGTGTGGAATACCTGGAAGGAGTACTGGGGGACCTAGCACAGGTGTATAGGATTCAGGAGAGATGTGCAGGACCTAGAAGGAGTACTGAGAGACCCAGCAGAGGTGTGTAGGAAGCAGGAGAGGTGTGAATGCCTGGGAAAATGTCCTGGAGTACCGAACACAGGTGTTTAGGATGCATAAGAGGTGTGGAGCACCCGGAGGGAGTACAGGGGGACCCATCAAAGGTTGTAGGATGTAGCAGAGGTGTATACGACCTGGAAGGAGTATTGGGGGACCCACCAGAGGTGTGGAGGATCCAGGAGAGGTGTATAGAACCTAGAAGGAGTATTGGGGGACCCATCAGAGGTGTGGAGGATGCAATAGAGGTATGGAGGACCTGTAAGAAGTACTGGGGAACCCACCAGAGGTGTGGAGGATGCAGGAGAGGCGTATAGGAACTGGAAGGAGTACTGGGGGACACAGCAGAGGTTTGTAGAATGCAGAAAAGGTGTGGAGGACCTGTAAGGAGCCTGGGGGACCCAGCAAAGGTGTGGAGGACCCGAAAGGAGTATTCTGGTACGCAGTAGAGGTGCGTAGAATGCTGGAGAGGTATGAAGAACCTGGAAAGAGTACTAGGGGACCCAGCAGAGCTGTGTATTATGCAGGAAAGGTGTGGAGGACCTAGAAGAAGTACTGTGGACCCAGGAGAGGTGTGTTGGATGCAGAAGAGGTGTGGAGGACCTGGAAGGAATACTGGGGGACGCAGCAGAGGTGTGTAGGAAGCAGGAGTGGTGTGAAGGACCTGGCAAATGTCCTGGAGGACCGAACAGAGGTATTTAGGATGCATAAGAGGTGTAGAACACCCTGAGTGAGCACAGGGGGACCCAGCATAGGTGTGTAGGATGTAGGAGAGGGATGTAAGACCTGTAAAGAGCACTGGGGGACCCTTCAGGGGTGTAGAAGATGCAGAAGAGGTGTCTACGACCTGAAAGGAGTACTAGGGGACCCATTAGAGGTGTGTAGGATGCAGTAGAGGTATGGAGGACCTGTAAGGAGTACTAGGGGACCCAGCAGAGGTGTGTAAGAAGCAGGAGAGGTGTGAAGGACCGGGAAAGTATCCTGGAGGACCGAACAGAGGTGTTTAGGATGCATAAGAGGTGTGGAATACCCGGGGGGAGCATAAGGGGACCCAGCAAAGGTGTGTAGGATGTAGGAGAGGTGTGCAGGACCTGTAAGGGGTACTGCGGGACCCTTCAGAAATGTGGATGATGCAGAAGAGGTGTCTACATACTGGAAGGAGTATTGGGGACCCATTAGAGGTGTGGAGGATACAGGAGAGGTGTATAGGACCTGGAAGGAGTACTGAGGGACCCAGCAGAGGTGTGCAGGATGCAGAAGAGGTGTGTAGGACCTGGAAAGAGTGCTGGGGGATCCATCAGTGGCGTGGAGGTTGCAGGAGAGGTGTATATGACCTGAAAGGAGTACTGAGGGACCCATTAGTTGTGTGGAGGATGAAGGAGAGGTGTATACAACCTGGAAGGAGTATTGTGGGGCCCACCAGAGGTATGGAGGATGCAAAAGAGGTGTATAAAACCTGGAAGGAGTACTGGGGGACCCAGCAGAGGTGTGCAGGATGCAGGAGAGGTGTGTAGGACCTGCAAGGAGTGCTGGGGGAATCCATTAGAGGTGTGCAGGATGCAGTAGAGGTGTGCACGACCCAGAAGTACTGGGGGACCCAGCAGAGGTGTATAGGATGCAGGAGAGCTGTGCAGGTCCTGTAAAGTGTCCTGAAGGATCGAACAGAGGTGTTTAGGATGCATAAGAGGTGTGCCGCACCCGGAGGGAGTACAGGGGGACCCAGCAAAGGTGTGTAGGATGTAGGGGAGGTGTGCAGGACCTGTAAGGAGTACTGGGGGAGCTATCATAGGTGTGGAGGATGCAGAAAAGATGTCTACGACCTGGAAGAAGTACTAGGGGACCCACTAGAGGTGTGTAGGATGCAGTAGAGGTATGGAAGACCTGCAAGAAGTACTGGGGGAACCACCAGAGGTGTGGAGAATGCAGACGAGGTGTATATGACCTGGAAGGAGTACTGGGGGACCCACCAGATTAGTGGAGGATGAAAGAGAGGTGCATAAAACCTGGAAGGAGTACTGGGGGACCCAGCAGAAGCGTGCAGGATGCAGGAGAGGTGTGTAGGACCTGTAAGGAGTGCTGGGGGAATCCATCAGAGGTGTGTAGGTTGCAGGAGAGGTGTGTAGGACTGTAAAGAGTGCTGGGGTATCCATCAAAGGTGTGGAGGATGCATTAGAGGTGTGCACGACCCAGAAGAAGTGCTGGGGGACCCATCAGAGATGTATAGGATGCAGGAGAGGTGTGCAGGTCCTGTTAAGTGTCCTGGGAGACCGAGCAGAAGTGTTTGGGATGCATAAGAGGTGTGGAGCACCCGGAGGGAGTATAGGGGGACCCAGCAAAGGTGTGTAGGATGTAGAAGAGGTGTGCAGGACCTGTAAGAAGTACTGTGGGACCCTTCAGAGGTGTAGAGGATGCAGGAGAGGTGTCTGCGATCTGGAAGGAGTAGTAGGGGACCCATAAGAGGTGTGTAGGATGCAGTAGAGGTATGGAGGACCTGTAGGAAGTACTAAGGGACCCACCAGAGTCGTGTAGGATGCAGCAGAAGTGTATAGGACCTGGAAGGAGTACTGAGGGATCCAGCAGAGGTGTGCAGGATGCAGGAGATGTGTGTAGGACCTGTAAGGAGTGCTGGGGAATCCATCAGAGGTGTGTAGGACCTGTAAGGAGTACTGGGGGACCCATCAGAGGTGTGAAGGATGCAGGAGAGGTGTATACGACTTGGAAGGAGTACTAGGGGACCATTTAGAAGTGTGTAGAATGCAGTAGAGGTATGGTGGACCCGTACGAAGTAATGGGGAACCCACCAGAGGCGTAGAGGATGCAGGAGAGGTGTATACGACCTGGAAGGAGTACTAGGCGACCCAGCAGAGGTGTGCAGGATACAGGAGAGGTGTTGAGGAGCTGTAAGGAGTGCTGGGGATCCATCAGAGGCGTGGAGAATGCAGGAAAGGTGTACACGAACTGAAAGGCGTACTCGGGGACCCAACAGAGTGTGTAGCATGCATAAGAGGTTTGGAAGACCTGGAAGGAATTTTAGGGGACCTGGATTAGGTATGGAGGACCAGAGATGTGTAGGATGCAGGAGAGGTGTATAGGACCTGGAAGGAGTACTGAGGGATCCAGCAGAGGTGTGCAGGATGCAGAAGATATGTGTAGGACCTGTGAGGAGTGCTGGGGTATCCATCAAAGGTGTGGAGGATGCAGGAGAGGTGTGCAGGTCCTGGAAAGTGTCCTGAAGGACCGAACAGAGGTATTTAGGATGCATAAGAGGTGTGGAGCACCCGGAGGGAGTACAGGGGGACCCAGCAAATGTGTGTAGGACGTAGGAGTGATGTTTAGGACCTGTAAGCAGTACTGGAGGACCCATCAGAGGGGTAGAGGATGCAGGAGAGATGTCTACGACCTGGAAGGAGTACTAGGGGACCCATTAGAGGTGTTTAGGATGCAGTAGAGGTATGGAAGACCTGTAATAAGTACTGGGGACCCAGCAGAGGCGTGGAGGATGCAGGGGAGGTGTATACGACCTGGAAGGTGTACTGGGCGACCCAGCAGAGGTCTGTAGGACCTGTAAGGAGTACTAAGGGACTCATCAGAGGTGTGGAGGATGCAGGAGAGGTGTATACGACTTGGAAGGAGTACTAGGGGACCTTTTAGATGTGTGTAGGATGCAGTAGAGGTATGGAGGACCTGTAAGAAATACTGGGGGACCCACCAGAGGCGTGGAGGAAAAGGAGAGGTGTATACGACCTGAAAGGAGTACTGGGGGACCCACCAAAAGGTGTGCAGGATGCTGGAGAGGTGTGTAAGACCTGTAAAGAGTGCTGGTGAATCCATCAGAGATGTGGAGAATGCAGGAGAGGTGTACACGAACTGGAAGGTGTACTCGGGGACCCAACAGAGTGTGTAGGATGCATAAGAGGTTTGGAAGACCTGGAAGGAATTCTAGGGGACCTAGATTAAGTGTGGAGGACCAGTAAGGAGTACAAGGGGACCCACCTGAGGTATGGAGGATACAGCAGAGGTGTATAGGACCTGGAAGGAGTACTGACAGACCCAGCAGAGGTGTGCAGGATGCAGGAGAGGTGTGTAGGACCTGTAAGG